>WAAF01001329.1:30250-80036 GCA_013400475.1 Tricholaema leucomelas | reverse complement strand
GGATGTTAGGAGGAGGTTGCTGGCAGAGAGAGTGATTGGCATTGGAATGGGCTGCCCAGGGAGGTGGTGGAGTCACCGTCCCTGGGGGTGTTCAAGCAAAGCCTGGATGGGGCACTTAGTGCCATGGTCTAGATGAGTGAGTAGGGCTGGGTGCTAGGTTGGACTGGATGATCTTGGAGGTCTCTTCCAACCAGGTTGATTCTATGATCTTCACTGCTGCTACTCGAGATGCTGAGTTATTTTACACTTTAGCAGGGTTAGACACTTTTTAAGTAAGTTTCCTTTTACAAAGAAACAACAGCACTTTTTTGGTCACTGTTATACTGTGTATAGACTTATACATCACAGACCTCCCACACAGTGCCCAGCAATAACAAATGCCAGTAGGGGTAACAGGAAAACAAGGTAGTCACATTTTCAGTGTCAGACTGCCTGTATCCTCTCAGAAAACAAGGGGCTTGATCTCTTCCTCTATATTTTAGTAGAGGAAGGCAGCTTTTAAATATCCCATTTCTCCAGTCTTGCTTTTAGTCCAGTAACTTTTGACAGCTTTCGTGACTGCAACAAATTCACAGTCCCTTGGGTGACCTAGGAAATTTTTTCACTACTTTCACTCCCTTCTGCAAATAAAATCTGCTCCTCCCCATTGCCTTTCTTGCTCCTCCTTCTGACAGCTCTAACACACAGTGGACAGTGAGCACACAGGTAAGCAGAGGCATCTGCTGCAGTGCTCCAGACCTCTCTTAACTCCCTTGGTGGACACAGGGCTAGACCCAGGGATGCCAATTGTGTATTTTTTGTTCAGAGTGTGTAAACAAGCATGAGTTTGAGCTCATATTGGGGGAAAAAATCCCACCTCTCCCTTGCCAAGTGCACTGTAGTAAGACAAAGTTTTTCATTTGTAACCACAATATCACAGTATCACCAAGGTTGGAAGAGACCTCATAGATCATCAAGTCCAACCTGTTACCACAGAGCTCAAGGCTAGACCATGGCACCAAGTGCCACATCCAATCCTGCCTTGAACAGCTCCAGGGACAGCGACTCCACCACCTCCCTGGGCAGCCCATTCCAGTAGCCAATGACTCTCTCAGGGAAGAACTTTCTCCTCACCTCAAGCCTAAACTTCCCCTGGTGTAGCTTGAGGCTGTGTCCTCTTGTTCTGATGCTGGCTGTCTGAGAGAAGAGAGCAACCTCCTCCTGGCTACAACCACCCCTCAGGTAGTTGTTGCTATAAGGTCTCCCCTGAGCCTCCTCTTCTCCAGACTAAACAATCCCAGCTCCCTCACAAACCTGACAAGCTCCTCAACACTTCTGACCAGTTCTGTGTCCTCAGCACTGGGGTACCTCTCCCTTTCCCCCCAAAACTGCTGTTCATTTGCACTATCTACACAAGATGCCAACTCCATCGCAGGCACTGCAAGCAGACCTGGCAGATGAAACCATTATTTCAAAGAGCCACCCATGTTTTAGAATCATAGAAACATAGAATCAACCAGGTTGGAAGAGACCTCCAAGATCATCCAGTCCAACCTATCACCCAGCCCTATCCAGTCATCTAGACCATGGCACTAAGTGCCTCATCCAGGCTTTTCTTCAATACCTGTTATGTTATGATGTTATGATTTATAATATCAAATCCTTGTACCTCGTAGGAGTGTGATATACTAAAGCTTCACAACAGAGCAATGTACCTTCCAACACTGCAGAATATATTGGTACAGAGAGATTATTGCATAATGGCATCAATATTTTATTTCCATTGAATTTTTTATCTCAAATTTACTGCTCCCATAAGTAATAGACAGTAACTCATCTGCAACATACTTACTTATGTATTATGTATTGCATGGTCCTGGCTGGATTTCTGAAGGAAAAAAATCATTCATTTAAAAAAGAAAAAGGGGGTGAAAAAAAATAGCCCTTTCAATGATGAATCCCAGCACAACAACACTGCACTCAACAGCAGGATTTTACTGAAATGCTTTTTACCAACGTTTAAAACTTCTCCCCTAAACTGTAAGGTGTGTGTTTACCAATCTCATCATTCCCAAGGAAAGTGGCCTGACAGCTTCCAAAGCACATTGTAATGTTATCTGCAAGGATGATGAATTATGCATCTCTCACAGGGCTAACTGACAAAACAGCTGCAATGCCAGCACCAAGGGATAGAATCATAGAATCTGTCTCTTTCAATCTCCAAGATCATCCAGTCCAACCTATCACCCAGCCCTGGCCAATCAATGAGACCATGGCATTAATTGTCCCATCCAGTCCTTTCTTAGAATCATAGAATCAACCAGATTGAAGATACCTCCAAGATCATCCAGGCCAACCTAGCACCCAGCCCTGTCCAATCAATGAGACCATGGCACTAACTACACCATCCAGTCCCTTCTTAGAATCACAGAATCAACCAGGTTGAAGATACCTCCAAGATCATCCAGGCCAACCTAGCACCCAGTCCTAGCCAATCAACCAGACCATGGCACTACGTGCTGATTTTGTCAGTTTCTTAGTGAACTAAGGAAGAATATTATATGGTCACAAAATCTGCTGATGGTAAATCTTTGGAAGACACTGTCTGTGCAGAGAATAACTGGGTGGGAATGAAGGAAAAGGTGATGAAAGTTAACAACACAGAGTCTCAAGGCATCCATTACAGGGCAAATTAACAAAACCAATTCTATAGCTACAAAGCTCTTTATNCTCCAGGCTAAACACCCCCAGGCCTCTCACCAGCTTCGTCACCCTTCTCTGGACATGTTCCAGCACCTCAACATCTCTCTAGAACTGAGCAGCCCAGAACTGGACACAGCACTCAAGGTGTGGCCTGACCAGTGTTGAGTACAGGGGAAGAATGACCTCCCTTGTCCTACTGGCCACACTGTTCCTGATCCAGGCCAGGATGCTATTGGCTCTGTTGGCCATCTGGGCACACTGCTGGCTCATCTTCAGCTACCATCTACCAGTACCTCCAGGTCCCTTTCTTCCTGGCTGTTCTCTTGAATACCTCCAGGGACAGCAACTCCACCACCTCCTTGGGCAGCCCATTCCACACATCTGAGATACTAAGGGTAACACAACAGTGCTGTTTTCCCATCCTCATGGTAAAATGGTGCAAATACTTGATTTTTTTCATATGAAAAATATGAAAGATGAGCTCTAATTTACGCAAAAGCAGAAGAAAAATTGGGTCAGTGGTTTGCAACTATGAAGTTTGTTTGACATATTGATTGATGTTCATCAATATTTAAGCAAAGCACCCCAAGCAAATTCCTAAAGACTCCAATCACAGACCTGAAAGGCACTCAAGAGGTGTGGTTGTGCTGTCTTGTGCAGTGTTTTGTTTTGTGGGGGTATCTTAAAAGGTGACTTTGACAGAAGTAAGCACTCTTTAAATACAGAGCCAAACCTCTCTGGCTGCTGATGATAATATTTTGCAGTGCTCATAGTTAGTACCTGCCAGTTTAACTAATGGTACCCTTCACTGGAGAACAGCAGTACACAAGTTACACACCTCACAGCTATTCCTCTTTCCCATAAGGACATATATTGTTCCTATAATGGATTTCAGGTGAATTCTGCTCCTCCTCAGCCACAAGACAGTGAGAAAGGGAAGAACTCAGCATCTCAGCACATCCCTGCCTCCCTAGGGCAAGCAGAGAGTAGGAACCTCCCAGGCTGAGAGCCCAAAACCATTCATCATTTCTGCATTTGGGAACCACTTTCAATTCATCTTCCCTGTCTTGCCTTAACCACCTCACTCCTCAGTGAAACAAAGTGCTGCAGAAGCTGGAGCACAGCCAGTGAAACAGGCAAGTTGGTTGTTGGGTCATAGGATCACAGAATGTATTGGGTTGGGTTGGAAGGAACCTTTAAAGATCATCTAGTCCAACCCCTCTGCAGTCAGCAGGGACATCTTCAACTTGATCAGATTGCTCAGAGCACTGACCTTGAATGTTTTCAGGGATGGGACATCCTATCACCTATCTAGGCAACCTGTGTCAGTGTTTCACCACCCTCAGTGTCAAAGATGCCTTCCTCCTATCTAGTCTAAATCTTTCCTCTTTTGGTTCAAAAGCATCACCCCTTGTCCTATTGCAACAGACCCTGCTAAAGAGATTATAGGCACCTTTAAATACTGGAAAGCCTCAATAAGGTCTACATGGAGCTTTCTTTTCTCCAAGCTGAACAACCTCAACTCTCTCAGCCTTTCTTCACAGGAAAGGTGCTCCAGCCCTCTCACCATTTTGTGGCCCTCCTCAAGACCCATACCAACAGGTTCATGTTCTTGTGCTGAGGGATACAGAGGTGGCCACAATACCTCAGGTGAGGATACATCATGGTGAGATACATTCATATGAGATACACTTCAGTTACCCCAGAAAGCATTAAATGGGAAATCCTGCAAGAGCACCCTTGCAAAAATTGGCTTTTTCTTTGATCAGCTCCCACTACATAACATATACACTGCAGCAAGGAGCCAGTCCAGCCTCCAGACCTCTGCAATTAAAGTCCTTTCAATTAACTGGCATTAATTCTAAAATATTCAGATTATTTCCAGGCAGTATATTTTCAAGTTACGGAGCTGGAAGTGAAATAAAGGAATGTCTGCAAGTTGCTAACTAAAGTGTAGAGCTAGTAAAGCTTATGATGGCTGTGAAGGCATTCTGGTATGTGCTGAGCCCAGTCCTGTTCAATATCTTTATTGATGATCTGGACCAGGGGACTGAGTCCAGCATCAATAAGTTTGCAGATGACACCAAGCTGGGAGAAGGTGTGGATATGTTGGAGGGTAGGAGAGCCCTGCAGAGGGACCTTGACAGGCTGGATGTGAGGACAGAGGCCAGTATGGTGAGATTGGACATGGCTAAGTGCAGGGTTCTGCACTTTGGCCAGCTACAGGCTGAGGACAGAGTGGCTGGAGATTGGGCAGGAAGAAAGGGACCCAGGGGTACTGAANAGCCAGGTGGGGGTTGGTCTCTTCTGCCAGGCAACCAGCAACAGGACAAGGGGACACAGTCTCAAGTTGTGCCAGGGGGAGGCCTAGGCTGGATGTTAGGAGGAAGTTGTTGGCAGAGAGAGTGATTGGCATTGGAATGGGCTGCCCAGGGAGGTGGTGGAGTCGCCATCTTGGAGGTGTTCCAAAAAAGCCTGGCTGAGGCACTTAGTGCCACGGTCTAGTTGATTGGACAGGGATGTGTGATAGATTGGACTGGATGATCTCGAAGGTCTCTTCCAACCTGGTTGATTCTATGATTCTTTATCAATATCTTATGACTTTATGGCTGTTATTCTTTAGACAGAAAAATCCTCACACTTGGTGTTAGCACAAAAAGAGACTTTTCATTTTACTTTAAGCCTACCTTCATAAATCCACTTTTCAGTTATCCAAACACATACAGTGTTATCTAGATCATAAGAAATTACCTGAAATCCCATTTGCAATCAAACAACTCCAAGTTTATTCTAAAGAAGACAGCTTCAAGCACACATGGCTCTCAGTGAGAAATCAAGCATTTCTCAAGCTTCAAGGAAAAAACATAGCAAGGATTTAATCATCAGAAGGCAATTTCCAAGAGAAGATGAGATGTGGATGCTGCAGCATAAATGCCCTTCTTTATGTAAGTGCACAGAATTTTACCCAAAGCAATAAAAATGAACCTGACACAAGACACATCTCACAACCAAAGCACAAGAGCACAGAATCAAGCAGGTTGGAAAAGACCACCAGGATCGTCGAGTCCAACCCACCACCCAACCCTTCCAATCAATTAAACCATGGCACCAAGTGCCCCACCCAGCCTCCCTCACCTCCAGGTAGCCCATTCCAATGCCAATCACTCCCTCCTCAAAGAACCCCCTCCCAACATCCAGCCCACACCTGCCCTGGCACAGCCTGAGGCTGTGTCCCCTCACTCTGCTGCTGGTTGCCTGGGAGAAGAGACCAACCCCACCTGGCCACAACTTTCCTCCAAATAGTAGACAGCAATGAGGTCTGCCCTGAGCCTCCTCTTCTCCAGGCTAAACACTCTCAGCTCTCTCAGCCTCTCCTCACAGGGCTGTGCTCCAGGCCCCTTACCAGCCTTGGTGCCCTTCTCTGGACACATTCAAGCATCTCAACATCTTTATTAAGATACTACAAGATCATAGAATCATCAGGTTGGAAGAGACCTCCAAGATCATTCAGTCCAAACTATCACCCAGCCCTAGCCAATCAACTAGACCATGGCACTTAATGCCTCATCCAGGCTTTTCCTGAACACCTCCAGGGGTGGTGACTCCATGCTGTTCCCCACCAGTGCCCTTTTGCACAAGGCTGTGGGTCTGGCCACAGTTTGTTAGGTGACAAGAGCATGGCACATCCCCACAAACACCATCACATGCAGGTATTAAGTTGCAACATTCACTGTCATGCAGTGATCATTGCCAACCAGTAATAAAGGACACAGACAGGATGTTTCTTTCACATTTCATCTCTAAGAGTGAGAAAGGGAAGAATCACCAACATCTCATAGAATCAGTCAGGGTTGGAAGGGACCACAAGGATCAGCCAGTTCCAACTCCCCTGCCATGGGCCGGGACACCCTACCCTAGACCAGGCTTGCCACAACCTCATCCAGCCTGGCCTTAAACACCTCCAGGCATGGGGCCTCAACCACCTCCCTGGGTAACCCATTCCAGCCTCTCACCACTCTCATGCTCAACAACTCCTCACTTCCAGTCTGAACCTACCCACCTCCAGCTTTGCTCCATTCCCCCTAGTCCTGTCACTCCCTGATATCCTGAAAAGTCCCTCCCCAGCTCTTTTGTAGGCTCCCTTCAGATACTGAAAGACCACAAGAAGGTCACCTGGAAGCCTCCTCTTCTCCAGCCTGCACAGCCCCAACTCTTTCAGTCTGTCCTCATAGCAGAGCTGCTCCAGCCCTATGAGAGATGCTCTCAGCACAAAGGAGATGACATTTTCTTTTCCAAAAAACTTTGTTTTGGAAGTCCCCTAGGAAAAAAAATCTCCCCAAAACAACACATTTAAATGACTCAAAACTGTAATTATTATAGTGAAGAAGATCTGAAATTACCAAGAGCCAGGAAGGCATGTGACTCCAACAAAACATTGGTAGGGAATTCTCACTAGTGAGAGCTTCACTTTAAAGCAGACTGGCATTGAAAGTCTGACACATCACAAAATCTTTCCTGAATTCAAAATCACAGATCACAGCCACGATGTGTCCCTGTCACAGGACTGAGCCTAAGCATGTACTTTATAATCCCCACCCCAAAACGTAGCACATTCCATATTTACCTTTTGTTGAATCATCTTCAATTGGTTGTTTGAACAAAGTGATATCCTTAAAAGTGCACAGGAACAAAACCACTTTTTCATGTTCATTTCTTATAGGTGCAATTTGCATGTAGAACCAGACTGGGGTTCCTGAAAGCAGAGAAAAGTGTGACACTGGACTGTGGGGCAGCACAAACACAGACTAAGTCATCACTTCTATGTTATTAGAATAACACACATGTAGTTTAGGACCATATCTCAATATTTTTTATTCCCCAGAATGTCTCACAAACTTCCTTTCAGCAAGATAGGAGGAAAAAAAAAAAAGAATGGGTAATATTTTTGATCCTTTCTTCACATAACAAGAAACCATCTGTGCTAGCCTGAAGCTGCCTTCCAACCCAAACCATTCTATGATTCTATGACTTTCACACATGTTCATCCTCAGCCTTTGATCCAAACCAAGGAGGTGATAAGTTGGCAGGTCAACAACTGGAACTTTGCAGTTAACCTCAGTTTCCCCCAGGCCCTCCAGCTAAGACCTTGGGTAATGTGGCCAAATTCAGAAATGCCAAACACAGTGACTGCTACTAGCTATGGCATGGTAACCTGCTAAGGAAAACAAATGTGCTAGTTTGAAGCTAGCTGGAGTATTCTGATTAGAAGAATTAGATGATAGGCTGTGAAAAGGAAACAATGATGATGGCTACTTCACTCATAGGCTTGCTGAGATGGATAAGAACAACAGAAGTAAAGTGAAAGCAGTCTGTCTGAGCTCTGGGGCTGTAGCCAGCACCAGAACAAGAGGACACAGCCTCAAGCTACACCAGGGGAAATTTAGGCTTGAGGTGAGGAGAAAGTTCTTCCCTGAGAGAGTCATTGGCTACTGGAATGGGCTGCCCAGGGAGGTGGTGGAGTCGCTGTCCCTGGAGCTGTTCAAGGCAGGATTGGATGTGGCACTTGGTGCCATGGTCTAGCCTTGAGCTCTGTGGTAAAGGGTTGGACTTGATGATCTGTGAGGTCTCTTCCAACCTTGGTAATACTGTGGTACTGTGTGATAACTTCTCTCTAACCTAACCTGCTGTCTGTGTTACTAACCCATCTGCTTCCTAAGTCCCCTGGCCAACCCTCCAAACCTGCCTTGACCACAAGGCAAAGTCTGGGGTAAGGTAGAGGGGTGGGGAGAAGATGGAAGGGCGGTTGGGAGCCCCACCTGGGGACTCTGGTTTCTGGGAGGGCTGTTGTGTTTCTGTATTACCTTTTTAACTTGTCTGTTTCTGTAGATATTGTCAATACCTACCTGCCTGTATACTCTGCTAAGCTGTAAGTATAAAGCTTCATTCAATTTCCAGATCGACTGAGCCTAGTCTGGATAATGTTCTTAAGTGTGTGGGGGCAGGTAACACCCAAACCATCACACTATCAAATCCAAAACTGATGGAGTATGCAGTGAAATGCTCCAAATTTGATGCTACTTTATTGTTCAAGTAGACTTAAGCTAATCCAAGCACAAACTACATCAGGTCAAATCAGATTTCATTTCCCTTTTGTGTTCCGGGTCATAACCTCCAGCTTCTCACCTTCCTGTCCAGCAGAGCATCCTCCCTGTGCAGTTACCTCTACTTAGATTTTTTTTTTCTCATATCCTATCACTTATCAAACAAATAGTCCAAAAATGCCTACAGTGCTGGAATTCTTAGCGTGGCTGTTGGTACATCTTCACTGCTCACACTAGGGCTCCTGCAGGTGCTCAGGAGCTGAAACTGGTCTTGCTTCCTCCTAGGCTGAAACACACATGGTAGGTCCCTATGTACATGCAAGTCTTCTCTGTAAGGGGCAAAATCCTACCTCCTAAAAGGCTTTAAGTAATTTCCTTTGTGTGTTAGTTTGAGCCTGGCTGGGATATTTTAGTGAGAGGAATCAGGTGATAGGCTGTGAAAAGGAAACAATCCTGATGTCTGCTGCACTCATAGGCTTGCTGAGATGGATAAAAACAAGAACACAAACATAGATAACAGAGTTGCTCTCTCTGGCTTTGGCTGCCTCCCTTCTCTCTCTAACCTGCTGTCTAACTAACTGCTCCTAACCCCCCTGGCTGATTCTCCAAACTCATCTTGAACATAAGGCAGACTCTGGGATAAGGTAGAGGGGTGGGAAGGAGGTGGAAGGGTGGTTGGGAGCCCCTCCTGGGGACTCTGGTTTCTGGAAGGGCTGTTGTGTTTCTGTATTACCTTTTTCACTTGTCTATGTCTGTCTGTAGCTGTAGATATTGTAAATATCTGCTTGTATCTTGTGCTAAGCTATAAATACAAAGCTTCATTCCTTAATTTCCATCCACTAAGTCTAGTCTGGGTGATTTTCCTAAGTGTCCTAAGTGTGTGTGTGGAGCAGGGTGGGGGCGGGTAACACCCAAACCATCACACTTAGAAATACCCTCTTTATCTGCCAGGACATGAGTCTCAGGGATGCTTTCCATGAAGCAAAGTTCTATGCCCATGGCTGAATTCCCTCCCTCCTAAACTTGCACCTACACACACTGAACTATAAATGCCTTCAGAGTCATCTAATTGCCTCTGGGATTTGTTGTGCTTTCAGACAGTTGACGTAACAGCTTTACTCCTGATCTGCCTGAATACCAGCCTGAAACCTGACACATTGAGACAAGCTGCTTGCCCACTGCTACCCATAGGGACCACTGCCCCCCACAAATCTTCTCTAATGCACCATGTCTGGGAGCTGTGCCAGGAACTGTGGATAGATGCCCAGAGGGCAATGAAACCCATTTGGACTAGGACTACTGTGGGGAAGATTAAAATCCACAAGGTTGGGTTAATGACAGAATTCAGCATTGTTGAACTGGAACTAAACCAGTAAGTGGCTAGCAGTAAACAGGAAAAGTGGAAAGGATGGTGGACTGCTTTTCATGATAACTCCAAAGCCATTATACTGATCATTTGATTATCTCAATTCACAGTTGCTAACCCAACATAAAAGACTCCTTTCATAACTTCTAAAACAGCAGCTCTCTGGAGCAATACTTTACTTGAACTTATACTTGGCAACTCATCAGCACCCTTTGAAAAGTTCTGAAGGTAAGTAGAGAAAATAACCTGTGCAACAGCACTGACAAAAATCAAAGACAGATACATGTGCGTGCCTAACATGGCTGCTGTACAACTAGGTGGGCAAACCTGAGATTATGAGGGAGAGAAAGGAGGGAGAGAAAGGAGGGAGAGAAAGGAGGGAGAGAAAGGAGGGAGAGAAAGGAGGGAGAGAAAGGAGGGAGAGAACGGAGGGAGAGAACGGAGGGAGAGAACGGAGGGAGAGAACGGAGGGAGAGAACGGAGGGAGAGAACGGAGGGAGACTGGATGAGGTACTTAGTGCCATGGTCTAGTTGGTCAGTTAGGGCTCGGTGTGTGATGGTTTGGGTATTCCCTGCCCCCCCACACTTTAGAAATCACCCAGACTAGACTCAGCCAGCTCTGGAAATTTGAATGAAGCTTATATTTACAGCTGGCACAATGTACAAGCAGATATTTACAGTATATACAGTTATAGACAGAAATAGACAAGGGAAAAAGGTAATACAGAAACACAACTCCCCTCCCAGAAACCTGAGTCCCCAGGAGGGGCTCTCAACCACCCCTTCACCTTTCCCCTTCCCCTCTCAACCTTACCCCAGTCCCAAGGAAGAATGGAGGTTCGGCCAAGAGGATTAAGAAGCAAAGGTGAATCAGCCAAGGCAAATGGAGGGTGAGGTTAGAAAGCAAGATGGAGTCCAGCCAGCAGCCTCAGCTTTCCCCAGCAGGCAGAGCAGAAGGGAAGAGCCCAGCACAAAGTGCAGAGTGAAGTGCAGAGCAAAAGTGACCTAATCTTTGTTTTGCCTTTCTTTTGTACACATCTCAGCAAGACTGTGAGGGAAGTAGACCTCACCATTGTTTTCATTTCTCACCCTATGATCTAGTTCTTCTCACCAAAACATGCTAGCTAGGCTCAAACTAGCACACGGTGCTAGGTTGGACTGGATGATCTTGGAGGTCTCTTCTAACCTGGTTGATTCTATGATTCTATTCTATGAAAGTTGTAGCAAACTTTCAGGTCTGAACCTGAAACTTGCAAGCTGGGTGAAAATGCCATAGAGGTGTATGAAGCCTGAAGTCATATGGATGCTGCTGGATAACATTAACTCTCAAAGATCACTGACAAAGGGAAGAAGGATGGGAAAGCAACCCAAAAATCTCTGTATTTCTCCTTGCCAAAAGAACAAAGTAATGGGTGAGGGGGAAACAAAAGGTTGTGCCACATCATCGACAAATACACAGCACATCTGGATCTGCAGTATGAAAATACAGGTGGGAGAGTGGTCTGAGAGCACTGCAAACTCCATGCAGTCTTTGTAGGTGATTAACACAAATCCTTCCACAGAGTAACTGTCTACACTCTTTATTTCCTGGTCTGTTCCAACACTCAGCCTGAAGGAAAAGAAAGTGGTTTCTTGGACCTTCTTTTGCAAGGCTCAGAGTATGACAACTGTAAGCAAACCCTGGACAAATCAGCTGCTGAACTGGAGCCAAAGGGTGAGCCTATTAATGTTAGCAAGAAGTTGAAGTTCTGGGCTTTGGGTGATGAAGAAGGAAGCTGGCAACAGATGTTATGGATGGGAACTGACTCAAGCCTGAAAGAAAATGTGAGTAATTTTCCATAAAGTCCTTCTGTAATCCTATATAAATTATAGAGCATAGGCTTGGATATCTGGGCAAAAGTAAAGATTTTATTAAGGCAGCTGCAGCTCAATAAATCTTTGAAGCATCCCCAAGCTCCAGTAGACAATCCACAACCCAAAGCAAAAAGCAAACAGCTTGTTACAGAAAAGCCACAAAAAGAAGGCTTTTCTCTTCTATGCTTAAATAAAATAGAAAGGAATTTAGTTTGAGACAGCCCTGTGCTAAGGCAGGAGCTGCCAGATCATTTAATGAGAGAAGTCAAGCTCCGGAAGAGCACTAGGTCCTTGGGGTCTTCACTGGAAATCACACAGGCACCACCAACTGCAGAGATGCCCAACATGAGACTGTCCTTGGAAGCTCCCCTAATATGGGGGAGCATCCAGGTGACCTGCACAGCATCACAGTACCACAGTATCACCAAGGTTGGAAGAGACATCATAGATCATCAAGTCCAAGCCGTTACCACAGAGCTCAAGGCTAGACCATGGCACCAAGTGCCACGTCCAATCCTGCCTTGAACAGCTCCAGGGACGGCGACTCCACCACCTCCCTGGGCAGCCCATTCCAGTAGCCAATGACTCTCTCACTGAAGAACTTTCTCCTCACCTCAAGCCTAAATTTCCCCTGGTGTAGCTTGAGGCTGTGTCCTCTTGTTCTGGTGCTGGCCGCCTGAGAGAAGAGAGCAACCTCCTCCTGGCTACAACCACCCCTCAGGTAGTTGTAGACAGCAATAAGGTCACCCCTGAGCCTCCTCTCCTCCAGGCTAAACAATCCCAGCTCCCTCAGCCTCTCCTCGTAGGGCTGTGCTCAAGGCCTCTCACCAGCCTCGTCGCCCTTCTCTGGACACGCTCAAGCATCTCAATGTCCCTCTTAAACTGGGGGGCCCAGAACTGGACACAGTACTTGAGGTGTGGTCTAACCAGTGCAGAGTACAGGGGCAGAATGACCTTCCTGCTCCTGCTGGCCACACCATTCCTGATGCAGGCCAGGATGCCATTGGCAGGAATGACAGGAAACAGGCAGAGAAGCTTAAAATCTAGAGAACAGACACATCCATATGCTGAGGAACCAAAAAGAGGTCATTCGAAGGGCTTTCTCAGGCACCTGCAGAAACAGCTGAATTAGATGCTCTTGTTTCTCTTTTTAATTAAAGCATTGGCTAAAATGCTTTGAAGCAGGCAGAAGCAGGGATATGTAAAGACATTTTCTACTGTTTAAACTGCACATAGAGGAAGATGTAGTCTAAAAAGGGAAAGTGGAGGCAAAGCAGAATGCATGTGACTTTGTTTCAAGAAGACAAGGTATCCATGATGCTCTCTTCAATGTCATGAGAGGGTTTTGTGGGTTTTCAGTGAAATGGAGCAATCAGGTACAGTTAGCTCTTCCTATTACCTTATCTCTCTGCCACACCATGGGAGGGAAACCTCCACCCTCAGCCCAGCAAGGTGCTTCATTTCAGCAACAAAGTTCACCCATGTGGAAGCACGGCCTTAGAATCATAGAATCAACCAGGCTGGAAGAGACCTCCAAGATCATCCAGTCCAACCTAGCACCCAGCCCTAGCCAGTCAACTAGACCATGGCACTAAGTGCCTCAGCCAGGCTTTTCCTGAACACCTTCAGGGACAGCAGCTCCACCACCTCCCTGGGCAGCCCATTCCAATGCCAATCACTCTCTCTGGGAAAAACTTCCTCCTAATATCCAGCCTAGACCTCCCCTGGCACAGCTTGAGACTGTGTCCCCTTGTTCTGTTGCTGGTTGTCAGGGAGAAGAGGCCAACCCCCACCTGGCTACAGCCTCCCTTCAGGTAGTTGTAGACAACAATGAGGTCATCCCTGAGCCACCTCTTCTCCAGGCTAAACAACTCCAGCTCCCTCAGCCTCATAGGGTTTGTGTTCCAGGCCCCTCACCAGCTTCGTTGCCCTTCTCTGGACACATTCCAGCACCTCAACATCTCTCTTGAATTGGGGGGCCCAGAACTGGACACAGGATGCAAGGTGTGGCCCAACCAGCATTGAGTACAGCTACTACTGCACTGCTGCAGCTAGTACAGCTACTACTGCACTCCAGGGAGCTGAACCAGAGGGAAAGTTCCCCAGCCCCACAGGACCTGCACCCTGTACTGTGCACAGAAAGCCAAACCAAAGAAAACTTCTCCATCAAGATTGCTCTTAGCTTGTGTTTGACTCAGTTACCTAGAATCATTCTACTCCAGGTAGAAGAATCAGCTTCTCTGGAGCACATTTTATCTGACAGGTGATGACTGGCTTTCTATCTTAGGAAGACTGCCTGTGCCAAGAGAGGTGGCTGCTCATCTCCACTGACAGCAGCAGAAATTTCAACCACCATCCAAGGATAGATGTCCACACTCCACAAGCCCAGTGTGAGACCACACAACAGGGCAGGTTTCATTTGATCTGTGCTATAACATCAGTAAGGCAGAAGCGGTACTGCCCACGTACATGGCAAGACAGGAAACATGACTGGCACGACCCACGGTTAAGACAAAATGATGAAGATGCTGCCAGGAGGAACGGCTTGGGTCCTACACCTCATTCAGTTACAAAATTCCCTGGGTTCCTACTTAATCCCTGGGATATGTGCCAAATTTAATACTCTCATCAGAGCTCACATGTGTTGCTTTACACACCATGCAGGCATCTCCACACTGTTGTGAGCATCTGCTCATAGCAATCAGGATCTGAGTTCTCACTTGTGGAAACATGGGAGTATTTCCAGGGGGAAGTGGGGGGTACCTCATTCAGCATTTCCTTTCACTTAACCCAGTCAGTTTCCCTTCAAGGAAACAATCCTCAAAACTGAATATATTTTGTAAAGAAGGAGTCAGTCTAGAGACAGAAGGGAACAATCACTATTCTTGACAATCTCTCTCTTCTTGAGCTGTGGCAACCAAAATATCCATTTCTTCTCCAAATCTTGCCTCCAAATTTACCCACATGTGAAGATGAAAGCTTATTTTAGTCTACTATATACTTAGAATAGGCTTATCTCTCCCAAGACCACACACAAACATATACATACTGTTCTTCTTGTAGAGGAGGATTTCAAAGCAGTTTGACTCATAGTTGTCAAAAGTTTGTCTGACTTTTTCAATGGTCTTCTTGTCTGTTAGTTCACCATACATAAAACTGAAAAAGAAAAGAAAGTTGGGTTTTTTTTTTTCTACACAATTAACAACTTCATTACAGTCACCTTAAAGCTGGAGTTTTTTTCTACACAATTAACAACTTTGTTACAGTCACCTTAAATCACATAAGCATTGGAGATAACTATTATATATAGAATAGAATAGAATCAACCAGGTTGTAAGAGACCTCCAAGATCATCCAGTCCAACCTAGCACCCAGCCCTAGACAATCAACCAGACCATGGCACTAAGTGCCTCAGCCAGGCTTTGCTTCAACACCTCCAGGGATGGAGACTCCACCACCTCCCTGGGCAGCCCATTCCAATGCCAATCACTCTCCAGCAACAACTTCCTCCTAACATCCAGCCTAGACCTCCCCCAGCACAACTTGAGACTGTGTCCCCTTGTTCTGTTGCTGGTTGCCTAGGAGAAGAGACCAACCACACCAGGGGTAAAGGCTGTTGGCTCAATTGATGGCTACAAATCTAATCTTGTCAAGATGCCTCTGGACCAACAAGATAATTGGAATCCTTTTACTAAATACTGATTGCAACAGGAGGAAAGACTTAAGCAATAAGTAGTGATGAGTGTAATTCTTTAAAAGTTCAGCCCAGAAAGCAATTTTATCAGGTGTCTCAAGTGTAGTTACACCTACTACCAAAGATAACCAAACTCACTCTAATTTTCCTTGTTGTAAATACTGCATTTCTTCAATATTTCAGTGAAAATACGGAAGACATTGAAATGCTTTTGGAGGCTCATCCCCCTCCAGACTGAGAATACAGAAATGTCATTTTAACTCTGCTATTCCTTGCTACTTGAGCATCTCATCTTTGCATTCTTTTCCAGAGTCAGACTTCGAGCTGGTGTAAGCAAACCCAAGCCCCTGACCTTACTTTTGAAGGCCTTCGTAAGGAACCAGCCAGGCTATTATTGTCATTCTGCTCTGTATCAAAAACAACCAAAGACCACTCTGTGCAAATCCCAGAACTGAAGTAAAATGGAGCATGGGATAAAAGCTTTCAGACACTTGAATGAATATACTTTTAATTGATCCATGTCTCTTTTTTTCCCCCTCTATTTGCTTTGTTCACAAACAGTTGGAGCTTCAGCTGAAACCTATGACAGACAACCCTGAGAAAGAAAAGCTATCAGTGCCTCTGTGGTTTCAATACAGCTTCTCTTTTATTGATCAACAGACCTCCAAAGGTTCAATAAACATTTATTTTACGTCTACTGTTCTGTAGGAAACAATAAAACAGCAGAGTGGTTAGTGACTGGGCAAGCATTAAAATACTCAATGAAGGCCAGACCATGAATCTTTTCTTTACACAGCCAGCCAAGCGAGGCAATGAGGCTGCTTGCAGAATAAGGTGCTGCCCAGAATGTATCTGTGACTACACCACCTGTATGTCACTACACCTACTCACTGGTAACACAAGGAGAGCCATCAGTGAATGCCATGTCATAGAATCATAGAATGGTTTAGGTTGGAAGGGACCTCAAGGATCATCCAGCTCCAACCCCCTGCCATAGGCAGGGACACCTCCCACTAGAGCAGCTTGCTCAAGGCCTCATCCAGCCTGGCCTTAAACACCTCCAGGGAGGAAGCATCCACAACCTCCCTGGGCAACCCATTCCAGTGTCTTACCACCCTCACTGTAAAGAACTTCCTCCTAACATCCAGTCTAAATCTCCCCTCCTCCAGTTTAAACCCATTCCCCTTCGTCCTGACATTACCAGACCTTGTCAATAGTCCCTCCCCAGCCTTCCTGTAGGCTCCCTTCAGATACTGGAAAGCCACTCTAAGGTCTCCTCGAAGCCTTCTCTTCTCCAGGCTGCAGAGCCCCAACTCTCTCAGCCTGTCCTCATAGCAGAGCTGCTGCAGCCCTCTGATCATCTTCGTGGCTCTCCTCTGGACCCGCTCCAGCAGTTCCATGTCCTTCTTGTGTTGGGGGCTCCAGAACTGCACACAGTACTCCAGGTGGGGTCTGAGGAGAGCAGAGTAAAGGGGGAGAATCCCCTCCCTTGCCCTGCTGCCCACACTGCTCTTGATGCAGCCCAGCACAGGGTTGCTGTCTGGGCTGCATGTGCACACTGCCGGCTCATGTTGAGCTTTTCGTCAACCCAGACCCCCAGGTCCTTCTCCTCAGGGCTGCTCTCAGCCATTCACCACCCAGCCTGTATCTGTGCCTGGGATTGCACCGACCCAGGTGCAGGACCTTACACTTGGCCTTGTTAAACGTCATGAGGTTGGCCTGGGCCCACCTCTCCAGCCTGTCCAGGTCCCTCTGGATGGCATCCCTGCCCTCCAGCAAGTCAGCTGTGCCACACAGCTTGGTGTCATCTGCAAACTTGCTGAGGGTGCACTCAATTCCTCTGTCCATATCACTGACAAAGATGTTACAGAGCACTGGTCCCAGCACTGACCCCTGAGGAACACCACTTGTCACCGGTCGCCAGGTGGACATTGTGCCACTGATCACCACTCTCTGCATGCCACCATCCAGCCAATTCCTTATCCAGTGAGTGCTCCACACATCCAGTCTGTGCTTTTCCAGCTTGGTGACCAGGATGTCATGTGGGACAGAGTCGAATGCCTTACTCAGGCATTTGTTGGCACAGCACCGTAACAGAGATGCCACTACAGCAACTGACATTAGGACATGGTTTCACCAGGGCACAAGGTTTCACTGAGGTACTGCTTATCATTAGCATACATGTCTATCTTTGGGACTTGTGTCAGCACAGTCCCAAGCACAGATACAGGCTGGGTGGGAAATGGCTGAGAGGAGCCCTGAAGAAAAGGACCTGGGGGTCTGGGTTGATGAAAAGCTCAACATGAGCCGGCAGTGTGCACATGCAGCCCAGACAGCAACCCTGTGCTGGGCTGCATCAAGAGAAGTGTGGGCAGCAGGGCAAGGGAGGGGATTCTGCCCCTTTACTCTGCTCTCGTCAGACCCCGCCTGGAGTACTGTGTGCAGTTCTGGAGCCCCCAACACAAGAAGGGCATGGAAGTGTTAGAGTAAGCCCAGAGGAGAGCCACAAAGATGCTCAGAGGGCTACAGCAGCTCTGCTATGAGGACAGGCTGAGAGAGTTGGGGCTTTTCAGCCTGGAGAAGAGAAGGCTTCGAGGAGACCTTAGAGTGGCCTTCCAGTATCTGAAAGGGACCTACAGGAAGGCTGGGGAGGGACTTTTTACAAGGTCTTGTAATGACAGGACAGTTTTAAACTGGCAGAGGGGAGATTTAGACTGGATGTTAGGAGGAAGTTCTTTACAGTGAGGGTGGTGAGACACTGGCACAGGTTGCCCAGGGAGGTTGTGGATGCTTCCTCCCTGGAGCTGTTTAACGCTAGGTTGGATGAGGCCTTTAACAACCTGTTCTAGTGGGAGATGTCCCTGCCTATGGCAGGAGTTTGGAACTGGATGATGCTTTGAGGTCCCTTCCAACCTCAAACACAGCCTACTGCTCATTTTCACACGACCTGCCTTTCTTTCCCAACTTCAGCTGGTATTTTTTATACATTTGTAGATGAGATGAAATCAAAGAGGCAGGGTTATTTTTGTTGGTTATTTTTTTTTTTGGAGGTGGCTTTGTTTTCATTCTATGCCTTTTTTAATGCACTGATGAGGCAAAACAGATCACCCTCCTGACTGCAAGACAAAATAGGAGCTGATACTTTTCATGCAACCCGTTGTGCAGCTGAATTTTTTGTATGAGTGAGTTCTTGAGATTTAAAGCTATGCTTTCACTGAGTCCTGAAGGAGAAAAATAACAAGAATTTGTTAGAATGATCAACTTTACACAATGTCTAATACAGAAAGTCATCATAAATTAGTGTAGAAGTGACAAAAAAGTGACAAATGATACTCAGCATCCTGAGTGGTGGACGGTGCCAGTTAGCACTGCTGAATACAATCAATCAACTTTATGTTTGGAATTAAAGGCTGCTTATTATTGCAGTAAACCTGTAATACTCAACTCTTATTTTCACATAGAAAGAGGCATTTTAAAGGCTTGGGAATAATAAGATCATTTTTTTTTTTTCCAAAGGCAATTTTTAACAGCACCAAAGGAAACTCAAAGCCACTCACTGTAAAAGTTATGTAAGACCTTTGCTTATCACAGGTTTAATTTAATTTAGTCTGTCCTATTTTGTACGCATGGAGAGACTCCTACTTCTTCAGTCAATCACTCTGTCTTTTTCTGCCTCATGTGTTTTGTTATTTAGAGCTTGTCGAGTGCCTTCAGTGCAAACAGTACAAGACATAAATATCAAAACCACCCTGCTACTGGGAATCTTACTACCAAGAAAATAGACTTATCAAAGAAGACTGAAAGAGTTGGGGCTGTTCAGGCTGCAGAGGAGGAGGCTCCCAGGTGACCTTCTTGTGGCCTTTCAGTATCTGAAAGGAGCCTCCAAAAAAGCTGGGGAGGGACCTTTTAGGATATCAGGGAGTGACAGGACTAGGGGGAATGGAGCAAAGCTGGAGATGGGGAGATGCAGACTGGATGTGAGGAGGAAGTTGTTGAGCATGAGAGTGGTGAGAGAGCCTGGAATGGGTCGCCCAGGGAGGAGGTTGAGGCCCCATGGCTGGAGGTGTTTAAGGCCAGGCTGAATGAGGCTGTGGCCAGCCTGATCTAGGCTAGGGTGTCCCTGCCCATGGCAGGGAGGTTGGAACTGGCTGATCATTCTGGTCCCTTCCAACCCTGACTGATTCTGTGGTTTTATGATTCTAGGAGTAATACTTACTAAAATACACAGAGAAAGGCAAAACCTTAAATAATTTCTTCATCACTAAACCAGAGAATTTGTCATTTAAGCCTCCTGGAATCCCATCTCCCTTTGAAAGCATCTCTTGGCACAGAAAAGCCCTATCTGAAGCTTTTTATCATGCTCTTCCATCCCTTGCCAGCATCCAGCATAGCAGCAGCAGAACAGCTCCAGCTCTGCAGTGCATGCCAGGGCTGTATTTACAGTGGTTTGTGAGGTATTATCCAGGATGGAGGACAGGTGAAGCTGTCCACTGGTTGAGTTGAATCCACTGATGATATTCACCAGCTTCAAAATGAAAAGTGTTACCTGGAGCAAACTATAATGAGGCTTGAAGTTCAGATTGTAATGTGAGAGGTTTCCTGTCCTGGTTGCTCCTTCTGGTTTGAGGTTTTGGGGTATTGGTCTTTTCTGCTGGCGAGAGGTGCAGTTAACCACAGAAACAAGCAGGTTGGAAGAGATCTCCAAGATCATCCAGTCCAACCTAGCACCCAGACCTATTCAGTCAACCAGACCATGGCACTAAGTGCCTCAGCCAGGCTTTGCTTCAACACCTCCAGGGACAGTGACTCCACCACCTCCCTGGGCAGCCATTCCAATGCCAATCACTCTCTCTGACAACAACTTCCTCCTAACATCCAGCCTAGACCTCCCCTGCCACAACTTGAGACTGTGTCCCCTTGTTCTGTTGCTGCTTGCCTGGGAGAAGAGACCAACCCCACCTGGCTACAGCCTCCCTTCAGGTAGTTGTAGACAGCAATGAGGTCTGCCCTGAGCCTCCTCTTCTCCAGGCTGCACACCCCCAGCTCCCTCAGCCTCTCCTCATAGGGTTTATGTTCCAGGCCCCTCACCAACTTTGTCACCCTTCTCTGGACACATTCCAGTATCTCACCATCTCTCTTGAATTGAGGAGCCCAGAACTGGACACAGGACTCAAGGTGTGGCCTGACCAGTTTTGGGGGTAGGGGAGGTCACTAACTTCTGCTGCTGCTGCTGCTGCTTCTGCATTGTGCTGTGCTTCTCTGCAAATGCAGCAAGGTAATTGTGCCTCTTATCAGCTCATTAAACAATCTTTATCTCAACTCAGGGGTTTATTTGATTACTTTCTCTCCTATCTGTGTGGGGAGAGAACAGAACTTGTGAGAGCAGGCTGTATTAACCCAACACAGAAGCCATGATCCCACATACAATTCACATCTCTATGGACCCAAAGTTGTTGGACGTAAGTGCGTTAATCACAACAGACAAACAGAGAATCATAGAATGTTTTAGGTCAGAAGGGACCTCCAAGGGTACAATTCCCTTGCACTAAGCAAGGACATCTTCAACTAGATCAGGTTCACAGAGCCCCATCCATCTTGACCTTGAATGTTTCCCAGGGATGGGGGATCCACCACCTCTGTGGGCCACCTGTTAACCAATGTTTCACTACCCTTATTGTAAGAAATGTCTTCCTTATACCCATTCTAAACCCCCTCTTTTAGTTTTATACAATCAGCCCTTGCCCTGTCACAACAGGCCCTGCTAAAAGGATTGTCCTCATCTTTCTTATAGGCCCCTTTTAAATACTGAAAGGCTGCAATAAGGTCTCACCAGAGCCTTCTCTTCTCCAAGTTGAACAGTTCCAGTTCACAGAATCAGTCAGGGTTGGAAGAGACCACAAGGATCAGCCAGTTCCAACCCCCCTGCCATGGGCAGGGACACCCTACCCTAGATCAGGCTGCCCACAGCCTCATCCAGCCTGGCCTTAAACACCTCCAGCCATGGGGCCTCAACCACCTCCCTGGGCAACCCATTCCAGGCTCTCACCACTCTCATGCTCAACAACTTCCTCCTCACATACACACAAATCAGGTCACAGATGTGATGTCTCAATATCAAATCTAACTTCTTTTCGAGTACAACACCCTGTGCCCACCACACAAAATCCCATTTCTTTGCATTCTGTAGGTATTTTGCCATTAGCTTCACTGGAGCCAGGATTTCACCTGGAGCCAGGATTTCACCAGCAGACTCTTTTTAATCCCACATGTAGTGGCAGGAAATCAAAACAAGGGAGAGAAGAGATATTGACTGGGGCACTGGAAGCATCTCGGTGGAAACACTACCTGCAAACACCCCCATCAGCAAGGAGATGAAATTTCCTCTTCTCATGCAGCTGGAAGGCAGTACAGAAACAGGGTCTAGGAGCAAGGTTTCCTCTTGAAAACAAAATCAGCACTAGCACTCAGCCATCCCCAGCCTGGCATGAAGCTTTTAGGTGAAAAAAAGAGTAAGAAAGCAAAAAAGGAAGGCAAAAAAAAAGGAGAAGAGGAGGCTGAAGGGAGACATTATTGCTCTCACCTGAAAGGAGGTTGTAATGAGGAGGGTGTTGGTCTCTTCTTCCTATTATCAAGTGATAAAACAAGAGGAAATGGCCTCAAATTGTGTCAGGTGAGATTTAGATTGGAGATTAGGAAAAAATGCTTTGCTGAAAGGGTGGTCAGGCACTGGAATAGGCTGCCCAGGGAGACAGTAGAGTCACCATGCCTGAAGGTGTGCAAAAAACGTGTAGGCATAGCACTTCAGTTGACACTCAGACTAGATGATAGTAGAGGTTGTTTCCAATTGAAACAATTATGTGATTCTACAAAATGGCAAATGTAAAACACCAGATTACATCTACCAAACAGGCACTGCTCTTCCAAAGAGCTGCATCCAGTTCTGGAGCCACTGCATTCAGTTCTGGAGCTCCTATGACAAGAGGGATGTGGAGATGCTGGAGCATGTCTAGACAAGAGCCATGAGGATGCTCAGAGGCCTGGAGCAGCTCTGCTATGAGGACAGACTGAAAGAGTTGGGGCTGTTCAGTCTGGAGGAGGCTCCCAGGTGACCTTACTGTGGCCTCCCAGTATCTGAAGGGGGCCTACAAAAGAGCTGGGGAAGGACTTTTTAGGTTATCAGGTTGTGACAGGACTAGGGGGAATGGAGCAAACCTGGAGGAGGGAAGATTCAGAGTGGAGGTGAGGAGGAAGTTGTTCAGCATGAGAGTGGTGAGAGCCTGGACTGGGTTGCCCAGGGAGGTGGTTGAGGCCCCATGCCTGGAGGTGTTTAAGGCCAGGCTGGATGAGGCTGTGGCCAGCCTGCTCTAGGGTAGGGTGTCTGTGCCCCTGGCAGAGGGGTTGGAACTAGATGATCCTTGTGGTTCCTTCCAACCCTGACTGATTCTATGGCAGGCTGGCCATAGCCCCACACAGCCTGGCCTTAAACACCTCCAAGGACAGTGCCTCAACAACCTTCCTGGGCAACCCATTCCAGGCTTTCACCACTCTCATGCTCAACAACTTCCTCCTCACCTCCAGTCTGACCCTACCCATCTCCAGCTTTGTTCCATTCCCCCTAGTCCTGTCACTCCCTGATAGCCTGAAAAGTCCCTCCCCAGATTTTTTGTAGGCCCCCTTGAGGTACTGGAGGGCCACAAGAAGGTCACCTGGGAACCTCCTCTTCTCCAGACTGAACAGCCCCAACTCTTTCAGTCTGTCCTCATAGCAGAGGTGCTCTGTCTGGAGGGAAAGTATGACCCCATCTCTTCTCCTTTGCCCACTAGGACAGCTGGATGCACAGAGCAACCCTGGACCACCAAGGCTTTCTCCCTTTCCTAGCAGATGAGATGAGCTGCCACACTTCACCCTGTGCTGCTTTTTTAAGTGATGACTGACATCAGAGGACAGGCTCACTGCCTGCTCTGCTTCTGCCAGCAGGAACACCAGTCAGTCATCAGCATCTGGCAGCATCCATCTCCTAAAAATCACTGCAGTACATATGCAGCACCTTGCACTAGTTTGAGCCTAGCTGAGATATTTTAGTGAGAGGAATTAGATGATAGGCTGTGAAAAGGAAACAGTGGTGATGTCTGCTGCACTCATAGGCTTGCTGAGATGGATAAAAACAAGAACACAAACATAGATAACAGAGTTGGTTTTTGGCTCTGGCTGCCTCCCTTCTCTCCCTAACTTGCTGTCTAACTAATCCCTCTGCTTCCTAACCCCCCTGGCTGATTCTCCAAACTCACCTTGAATGTAAAGCAAGGTCTGGGATAAGGCAGAGGAGGGGAAAGGAGGTGGAAGTGTGGTTGGGAGCCCCTCCTGGGGACTCTGGTTTCTGGGAGGGCTGTTGTGTTTCTGTATTACTTTTTACCTTGTCTATGTCTGTCTATAGCTGTAGATATTGTAAATACCTGCTTGAATATTGTGCTAAGCTGTAAATATAAAGCTTCATGCCTTAATTTCAAGTTCAACTGAGTCTAGTCTGGGTGATTTTCTTAGGGGGGGGGGAGGCAGGTAACACTCAAACCATCACACACCCCCTACCAAGTGGCCTGGCACTGGTTACTCCCAGAACACATAAAGGGAAAAGCACACAGACTCCTATCTCTGCCATTCCTTGTTGCTTGGTTTACTTTGCTCACATAGACACACACATACATACACATTAGGGATTTAGTATTTACCCAGAGCACCTCCTTTTAAAGCATGCAGCAGACATGGTGCAGACACATGTTTAATTATACATCATAGCTGCCCACTACTGAAATACCAGCATCAAAAGGAAAAAGCCATAAAGCTGCAATGCTCAGAGTAAATGTAACATCAGCTTAATCACTTCACCATGAGAGTGGTGAGAGCCTGGAATGGGTTGCCCAGGGAGGTGGTTGAGGCCCCATCCCTGGAGGTGTTTAAGGCCAGGCTGAATGAGGCTGTGGCCAGCCTGGTCTAGGGTAGGGTGTCTCTGCCTATGGCAGGGAGGTTGGCACTAGATGATCCTTGTGGTCCTTTCCAACCCTGACTGATTCTATGATACTATGACTCTCTTAAGAGTAAAGATGCAGTTTGCACATCACTGTGCTTTGTGTGTGAGTGTGTAACAACAGGCACCTCATGGGCTACAGAACAGCCCACTGCCTCCTGGCATGACAACAGAACTAGCAAAAACCTAGTAAGAACTCCTTTTAAATATATTATCTAAACCACTACTTTATTGAGCCATCAACAAGAGCACATTACACACTGGTATTAGTCAAGAGAAATCTCAAATGAGAGAAGAACCAGGTCTAAATCCTCCTAATATTTACCCCTTCTTTTGGGAGCTCCTCTGGTTCACCCTTGTTCACTACTAAAATCTTTTAACAGCTTTTTCCAGCAAACACTTTTTGTTCCTGCAATGCCCACTGCATGTATGCAGTTACCAAAAGATGACAGGAATTTCCAGGCTAGGTTGATCTGGATTGCTACCAAAACAGATTTTGGTGAAATACAATAAATTTGTAGATGTTTTAAATATATATATAGGATCACAGAATTGAGCAGGTTGGAAGAGACCTCCAAGATCATCCAGTCCAACCTAGCACCCAGCCCTGGCCAATCAACTAGACCATGGCACTAAGTGCTTCATCCAGGCTTTTCTTGAACAGTTCCAGGGATGGTGACTCCACCACCTCCCTGATCAGGCAATTCCAATGGCAAATCACTCTGTGAAGAACTTCTTTCTAACATAGAATCATAGAATCACAATAGAATCAACCAGGTTGGAAGAGACCTCCAAGATCATCCAATCCAACCTATCACCCAGCCCTAGACAATCAACTAGACCATGGCACTAAGTGCCTCATCCAGGCTTTTATTGAACAACTCCAGGGATGGTGACTCCATCACCTCCCTGGGCAGCCCATTCCAATGCCAATCACTCTCTCTGGCAAGAACTCCCTCCTAACATCCAGCCTAGACCTCCCCCGGCACAACTTAAGACTGTGTCCTCTTGTTCTATTGATGAATATCAATAACCTTTAGCTTTCTCTTATTTAGGATCAAGCCTTACAGGATCCTAAAGACTACTTCTTTAGAGTGGTGAGAGCCTGGAACGGGTTGCTCAGGGAGGTGGTTGAGGCCCCATGGCTGGAGGTGTTTAAGGCCAGGCTGGATGGGGCTGTGGCCAGCCTGGTCTAGGGTAGGGTGTCTCTGCCTATGGCAGGGAGGTTGGCACTAGATGATCCTTGTGGTCCTTTCCAACCCTGACTCATTCTATGATTCTATTTTGGATTTAGCAAAGGACCCAGCGTTTAGTCATTGTGAAGTGCTTTACCACATCCTCCATAAATCATTGGTTTCATTCATTTAAAGCCCAATTCAGTTCTGCAAAACAAAGTTCCTTTTTGCAAGGCCCAACTGTTCTTCCCAACAGCTTACAATATGAAAAGCAGACAAAGTGGCAGCAAACAGACACTGAGCATACCTGCAAGTGCTACTCTTCTGCATGACGTCAGCTCGATGGTAGCCAGAGAGTTTACAAAACCCGTCATTACTATAAACTACAGGCCAGTCCACAATCTGGGCATTTCCCAACAGAAAACTGGATTCTGTAAAGAGAAAGAGGAGAAAAGGCTGTTGTCAGTGGCAAAGTACATTCAAACCCTCTGCATTACACAGCCAACGTGGACTTCCAGCATGTAATTCCAGAGGGAACCCAAAAAAGCCAAATGGGCATCAGGAAAGAAATCACAAGGGAAAAAAATAACTTCACAGAATCACAGAATGTCAGGGGCTGGAAGTGACCTCAAAAGCTCATGCAGTCCAACCCCCCCTGCCAGAGCAGGATGACCTAGAGCAGATCACACAGGAACACATCCAGGTGGGTTTTGAATACCTCCACAGAGAGAGACTCCACAACCTGCCCCAGGCAGCCTGTTCAAGGCTTGTCACCCCCACAGGTTAAAAAATCCTCCTCATGTTTAAATGAAACCTCCTATGCCTCAACTTCCACCCATTGCCCCTTGTTCTGTCATTGGGCATCGCCGAGCAGAGCCTGGGTCCAGCCTCCTGGCACTCACTCTGCACATATTTATAAACACTGATGAAGTCACCCCTCAGTCTCCTCTACTCCAAGCTAAAGAGCCCCAGCTCCCTCAGTCCCTTGTAAGAGAGATATTCCATTATAGTAATACAACTACCTTCTTACACCCCAAAAATACTGATGAAACCACCATTTTAATAATCTAGAAAGGACTTGTTTATTCCCAACGTCTGGAAAAGGTATTGTGTTTGGTTTTCATTTGCTATGTATCTTGAAATCAGCCCCAAATTAACTTGCAAATTGAGTGTTAAATGCTGAACAGGATGCATGTCTAAGAGTCTCTCGCTTGAGAAAAGTAAATGTTTCCTCCTCCTCTCCTCCAGAACCTGGCAGATCCTGGTCTGTTTTGCAGGACACAGCAAGCATCCCTGGAATGAGGGACTCAGAGTGCCAGAAGCTGCTGTGGAAGGGTGAGACATGCCCACCACATCTCTTGATATATAATGAACCACATCAGTGTGCCCAGGTGGCCAAAAGAGCCAATGTCATCCTGGCTTGATTCAGGAACAGTGTAGCCAGTAGGACAAGGGAGATTATTCTCTGGTCAGGTCAGGCCACACCTTGAGTCCTGTGTTCAGTTCTGGCTCCTCAATTCAAGAGAGATGTTGAGATACTGGAAGGCGTCCAGAGAAGGGCAATGAAGCTGGTGAGGGGCCTGGAGCACAGCCCTGTGAGGAGAGGCTGAGGGAGCTGGGGGTGTGCAGCCTGCAGAAGAGGAGGCTCAGGGCAGACCTCATTGCTGTCTGCAACTACCTGAAGGGAGGTTGTAGCCAGGTGGGGTTGGTCTCTTCTGCCAGGCAAGCAGCAACAGAACAAAGGGACACAGTCCCAAGTTGTGCTGGGAGAGGTCTAGGCATGATGTTAGGAGGGAGTTGTTGCCAGAGAGAGTGATTGGCATTGGAATGGGCTGTCCAGGGAGGTGGTGGAGTTGCTGTCCCTGGAGGTGTTGAAGCAAAGCCTGGCTGAGGCACTTAGTGCCAAGGTCTAGTTGACTGGATAGGGCTGGGTGCTAGGTTGGACTGGATGCTCTTGGAGGTCTCTTCCAACCTGGTTGATTCTAGGATTCTAAGTATTAGGTGACCCACTTCGAAATTCAGGATGGTCAAAGAATGATGAGTGCCAAAGGCACTTACACAATGAAATAACAAAGGACACATATTTAATTTCAGTGACAGTCTAACAGAAATACAATCTGTGGGTTCCCTAGAACCAATTCAGTTGGAAATGTCCTTCAAGGTCATCAAATCCAACCATTGACCAAACATCACCATGGACATTAAAACCATGTCCTGAAATGCCATGTTTGGCTCATCATAGTAAGTTCCATCCATTGCTGTAAACACAAAATATGGGCAGGGAGTACTTCTAGGAGGCTGAACTGAAGTTTAAATGCTGCTTCACTCATCTGTTCTTTCAGTCAGTGCTTACAGTTTATACACAGGGACTGGCACCAACATATTACAAGTTAGTCCCAAAATAGTTTTATTCACTTGTTTGGAAAGATGCTTCTGTCCCTGCTTTTAGCAAGGTGTTTCCAAAGGAACACATTTTACGTTCATCAACACCACAAACATTCCTAATTTCATTTCAGAAAGAATACCCTCACTTAGCAGAGGTTCTCAAGTTGTAATCTGTGCTGATCTTTGGTGCTCTTATCGTTTTTACTGTTAGTTTTCAATTTCATTTTGACTGCAGTCGTGCAACTAACTTGTCCCACTCAATAGCTAAAAAAGCTATTGAAATATAACTGTTAACAACCACTACAAATTCTCCTCATAATAGCCAAAGAACAGTTGTGTCAAACACTTACAGACACACAGGCAAGTAAACACATTCATTTTCACATAGAAATGACTCTGGGTTGGTACAGAATCAACCAGGTTGGAAGAGACCTCCAAGATCCTCCAGTCCAACCTAGCACCCAGCCCTAGACAATCAACCAGACCATGGCACTAAGTGCCTCAGCCAGACTTTGCTTGAACAACTCCAGAGATGGCAACTCCACCACCTCCCTGGGCAGCCCATTCCAATGCCAATCACTCTCTCTGTGAAGAACTTCCTCCTAACATCCAGCCTAGACCTCCCCTGGCACAACTTGAGGCTGTGTCCCCTTGTTCTGTTGTTGGTTGCCTGGCAGAAGAGACCAACCCCACCTGGCTACAACCTCCCTTCAGGTAGTTGCAGACAGCAATGAGGTCTGCCCTGAGCCTCCTCTTCTCCAGGCTAAAGAACCACAGCTCCCTCAGCCTCTTCTAATAGGGAGAGTGTATGACCTACGCTCACTGTTCTCAGAGGTTTTATAAGTCTGACTGGACTGTAAATTATGGAGAGTTTATTCTGTTGAACAATGTGCTAGTTTGAAGCCAGCTGGAACATTTTGGTGAGAAGAATTAGATTATAGGCTGAGAAAAGGAAACAATGGTGACGTCTACTGCACTCATATGCTTGCTGAGATGTATAGAAACAAGAACATAGAATCCTAGAATCAACTAGGTAGGAAGAGACCTCCAAGATCACCCAGTCCAACCTAGCATCCAGCCCTATCCACTCAACTAGACCATGGCACTAAGTGCCTCAGCCAGGCTTTGCTTCAACACCTCCAGGGATGACAACTCCACCACCTCCCTGGGCAGCCCATTCCAATGCCAATCACTCTCTCTGGCAACAACTTCCTCCTAACATCCAGCCTAGACCTCCCCCCGGTACAACTTGAGACTGTGTCCCCTTGTTCTGTTGCTGCTTGCCTGGCAGAAGAGACCAACCTCCACCTGGCTACAGCCTCCCTTCAGGTAATTGTAGACAGCAATGAGGTCTGCCCTGAGCCTTCTCCCCTCTGTAAGAGAAGTGAAACAGGGCTCAGGCAGCAGATTTGCCTGTCTCAGAGCTGCTAGATTCCTCGTAGGAGGTCGGCAAGCTTTTTATTACCTAATATAACTGTCCTATTTAGAAACTTTAATACTCATGGCAAGGAATTGGGATATTAGAGGTATGCAGTTAGCAAAAATTTCAGGCTGGAAAACACAATTGAGGAAAACAATTGTTAAAGGCATTGTATTTGCTGTTGCTGCATTTCTAGTTTGTAAAAAGGCTCTTTTGTATAACAGCAGCCTTTGTTTCGAGCAGAAAGCCTTTAATCTTGCTCTACCTTGCAGTAGATAATATTTGTCACAGCCCTGAGCTTTGTTGTGGTTATTAAAAGAAAATAAATTAATATTTTTAAAAAAAGAGAAAGGGGGGGGGAAGAAAAAGAAGACCACAGTGTACAAGCAAATTTTTTTTTAACCAACCCAATGCCCAAAGCAGTGTAAAATTCATGTTATGTAATCACAGGAGAGCAAGAACAGCTAAATCATTCCAGGAGATACGCTTAGCCAAGTGAGAAATGTTGTCTCTAATCATCTTTTCCTCAAGAATTCTTGGGTAACCAAAATTATTTAAATCACCATGTCAGAATTCTGTCCCACCCCAGGAAAACAGGCAACAAAAAGTTGCCACTGAAAACATGTTTTGAAAGAACATGCAGCAGTAGCAGCACAGAAGTAATGGTAATTATTATAATAACAAAGAGCAGTGGTTTCACTTTAGGATAAACTCCTAACTCGAGCAACTTTACACAGAGCTGCTCTTCAGAATTACAGTCTTCCATTGCACAGACCTGACAGGGTCTGGGAAACATCTAGAATTTGCCTTTTGGAGAAGAGGAGGCTAGGGGGGACCTCACTGCTGTCTACAACTACCTTAAGAAGGGAGGTTGTAGCCAGGTGGAGGTTGGTCTCTTCTCCCTGACAACCAGCAACAGAACAAGGGGACACAGTCTCGAGTTGTGCTAGGGGAGGTCTAGGCTGGATGTTTGGAGGAAGTTGTTGCCAGAGAGAGTGATTGGCATTGGAATGGGCTGCCCAGGGAGGTGGTGGAGTTGCCATCTCTGGAGGTGTTGAAGCAAAGCCTGGCTGAGGCACTTAGTGCCATGGTCTAGTTGACTGGATAGGGCTGGGTGCTAGGTTGGCCTGGATGATCTTGGAGGTCTCTTCTCAACCTGGTTGATTCTATGATTATACTAATGTTGTAGAAGCTCCAAAGCACTTGAACTGCTGTCAGCTGACTCCATATAACTACAAATTTGTCTTTTCTGCTAATGTAGTAGAAGCTCCAGAACACTTGAACTGCTGTAAGCTGACTCTCCAAATAACTACACAGGGTCAGCATATAGCAGAGGCCCTATTTAGACCATCTTGGAAAAGTCATGAGGCTTCTCTATGTTGGGGATATGATTCCTAAAAAAAGTGCTCTCATTTTTTACTTTCTTGTAGCCCTCCTGAGCAACTCTTGGCCCTGGTAATACATATTTCTACTGGTGCTGCTTATAGTAGCTCCAACACACTGGCACATCTTGCCCAGGGAGGTTGTGGCTGCTCCCTCCCTGGTGGTGTTCAAGGCCAGGTTGGATGAGGCCTTGAGCAACCTGTTCTAGTGGGAGGTGTCCCTGCCTATGGCATGGAGTTGGAACTGGATGATCTTTGAGGTCCCTTCCAACCTAAACCATTCTATGATTATATTCTACAATTCACATGCTCAAGATAGACTGCATCCCCACACCATACCCCTTTTGGAGGGCACTGCCCTCTGAAATCAACCTCAATGGGCACCAAAATTCCTCCAACCCTGGGGTTGGCTGCCAACAAACTGCTCTACTTGAAGCAGCGACTTCCACCAGCACTTTGTACTCCTTACAGAAAAAAAAACCACACCACATTGCTGTTTTCTAACAAAGCTATTATTTCCCTGGTGTCTTTAAAGCATGCAAAACATCAGTGTCATCCAATTTAGCCAGCACATGAAGTGTTGCTTGCCTGTAAAAAAAAAATCTCTCAAAGGACTAACTCTTTACATCACCTTTCTGTACCACTGTTGTTTTTATTTAATACTCACATCATGAAATGAGAAGAGGGCTGAAAACCAGAGCAAGATGCCACCATATCGACCACGTTAAAATGATCCATTTCCTGCCCCAAATAAGTGCTCCTCAAATAAAACAAAACATAAATAATCCAGCATTGGCTGAAAGATTACATCCACGTGTTAGCCACTTAGCTGGGAACAAAGCAGCTTGCAGCAATTTTGCAGGCAAGCTCAAGAAGAAAAAATAGAGCCTGCCTGTAACTTACCTCCTGAAAAACAAACTAACCAAAAAAATCACTGTCATCATTCTCAGTGTGAAAGACAACAAGGAGCTGGGTCCTCTGCCTTTATTGTGGCACAATGTCACTGACCCCAGCGAGAGTTTTGACCAAGCTGGTGAGGGGCCTGGAGCACAGCCCTGTGAGGAGAGGCTGAGGGAGCTGGGGGTGTGCAGCCTGCAGAAGAGGAGGCTCAGGGGTGACCTCATTGCTGTCTACAATTACCTGAAGGGAGGCTGTAGCCAGGTAGGGGTTGGTCTCTTCTGCCAGGCAAGCAGCAACAGAACAAGGGGACACAGTCTCAAGTTGTACCGGGGGGAGGTCTAGGCTGGATGTTAGGAGGAAGTTGTTGCCAAAGAGAGTGATTGGCATTGGAATGGGCTGCCCAGGGAGTACCTGGCTGAGACACTTAGTACCATGGTCTAGTTAATTATTGGCTAGGGCTGGGTGCTAGGTTGGACTGATCTTGGAGGTCACTTCCAACCTGGTTGATTCTATGATTAAGGACAATGGAGTTATCTGTATGAGCCACCTGTAAAATGACATTTCATAGATTTCTGATTCCAGTTTCTCCCTCACACATTCATTTATCCTCCAGTCAAACTAATGCTCACCTATCCCACTTACCATTTAAATGCCGCTGCTGAATCTGTTCACTACTAAAATCATGCGGAGCACAACACAGATGTTATGAGACTGAATTTAAACTGGAGCACAGAGAGATCCATGAGGAGCAAACAAAAATCAGATTTCTAGCTTCATACAGATGAGGGTGCCTGCTTCTTGTGCCCAGACAAGAAAACTGGGGAACAGCAATTTTTTAGATGCAAAGACTCCTCCTGCAGACCCCCAGCCTGAAGCTACTCCCGGCCACAGCTTCACAGAGGCTGGTTGGATCTCAACAAACCTGCTTTGGGCAGAGAATCCTCTGCCTCTCCCATGCTCCACTCTGCGCAAGTGGCTGAAGCAAAGCTATTGAAAGACAGATAATAACCCAGTACCAAGGTGCTGCTTCAGGTGAGTCACCCAGAAGCCAGCAGTGGGACTCCCTCCTGCTGGTATGTGTGGGTGCAGGACTGAGCCCTGGCTATCTGGGTTACCCAGGGATTGGCACTTAAAATAGCCAGTCGGTGAGCGTGCTGATTAAACAGGTTTGGGGAAAGCAGTTTAAGAGAGTGCTAACTCTCAAATCTTCTTTTATTACTTGTTGTTATCAAACCAGGAAAATCCTATTCCCTCACAGTCCCACCGTGGTCTGCAGCTCTGACCACCACTAAAATATCTGGTGGAGTGATTCATACAATCATAGAATGGGTTGGAGTGGAAGGGACCTTTAAAGATCATTCAGTTCCAACCCCCCCTGCAATGGGCAGGAACACTTCCCACCAGCCCAGGTTGCTGAAGGTCTCATTCAGCCTGGCCTTGAACACTTCCAGGGACGAGGCATACCTGGGCAACCTGTTCCAGTGTCTCCCTGCCCTCACTGGAAAGAATTTCTTCCTAATATCCAGCCTAAACCTCCTCTCCTCCAGCTTCAGTTCATTCCCTGTCACCATATTACTGTCATCCCTACCCTGCATCTCTACTGTGGCAGAGGGGCTGGACCAGATGATCTCTCGAGGTCCCTTCCAGCCCCTGACAATCTATGATTCTATGATTCTATGATTCTTTTGTTTTTCAGGAGAATAACTTAAAATCCTGGTTAAGCACAGGACAGGACCCTGTTAAACTGGCTACTTAAATGTATTTCCACAGCTCACTCAACTGCCTGACGTTATTATTTGGCTGTAAACTCCTTCCAACAGCAATAAAAGAACCTAGATGTTTACTTTAAAAAAAAATGAAATCAAAAATCAATAATTTCATTTTTCTCTCTTAGGTTTCAGCATTAACCTGGGAACCAACAGCTCTCGCAGTGACCTCTTGTGGCAAGCGCTCGGCAGCGCTCCAGCCTCCTCCCCCGGAACAGAAGAAAGACTCTCCCACCGCCCCAGCCCACTCCCCAGCAACATCCACCAAACCCAAGAAATATAGAAAGAGGACAGCCACAATTTGCAAAGCAGTTGGTCAGACCTCAGGCAGTGGCTGGCTGGAGAGCAGCCCTGAGGAGAGGGACCTGGGGGTGATGGTGGATGAGAAGTTCCACGGGAGTCAGCACTGTGCACTTGCAGCCCAGAAAGCCAACCAGAGCCTGGGCTGCATCAGGAGAAGTGTGGCCAGCAGGGCCAGGGAGGTGATTCTCCCCCTCTACTCTGCTCTGCTGAGACTCCACCTGGAGTACTGCATCCAGTTCTTGAGGTCTCATTACAAGAGGGATGTGGAGATGCTGGAGTGTGCCCAGAGAAGGGCCACGAGGATGCTCACAGGGATGGAGTAGCTCTGCTATGAGGACAGACTGAAAGAGTTGGGGCTGTTCAGTCTGGAGAAGAGGAGGCTCCCAGGTGACCTTCTTGTGGCCTTTCAATATCTGAAGGGGGCCTACAAAAAAGCTGGGGAGGGACTTTTTAGTTCTTCACTATGAGAGTGGTGAGAGCCTGGAATGGGTTGCCCAGGGAGGTGGTTGAGGACCCATCCCTGGAGACATTTAAGGCCAGGTTGGATGAGGCTGTGGGCAGCCTGATCTAGGGTAGCGTGTCCCTACTTATGGCAAGGGAGTTGGAACTAGATGATCCTTGTGGTCCCTTCCAACCCTGACTGATTCTGTAATTCTGTGATTCTAAATCCAGCTATTCCTTTAGCTAACAATAGGGCATTAGCTGGGCTCCTAAATAATATGACGATACAGAGCTGCTGTAACCAGGAGTATTTAAAAAACAACACTATTGTTAAGAAAAAGGCACAGACCATGTAAACATCCCCCAGTTTCAGCAGCATTTAGATATGCTTCATTGTTCTACATTCATAGAATCAACCAGGTTGGAAGAGACCTCCAAGATCATCCAGGCCAACCTAGCACCCAGCCCTATCCAGTCAACCAGACCATGGCACTAAGTGCCTCAGCCAGGCTTTCAGCAAGCCAATATGAAAAGTAAAGAAAGCAGGAGTTCTTGCAGTTGAAAGCTTCTCACAAATGTCATCAAGTGATCATGCTTCGTAGTGTAAAGATCCACTTTGCATTGATTTACGTATCAGCAGGCCCCCTGCGGTCAGAGAAATTGCAGAATGAACCCCATGCCTTCAAATGCCAAAGAAAGCCCTAATGACATAAGGTCTTTGGTCAGCCCTTCAGTAACTTCACCACAGTCAAATGAACTGGAAGATGGAAATTTGCCATTGGAATGGGCTGCCCAGGAAGGTGGTGGAGTTGCCATCCCTGGAGGTGTTGAAGCAAAGCCTGGCTGAGGCACTTAGAGCCATGGTCTAGTTGATTGTCTAGGGCTGGGTGCTAGGTTGGACTGGATGATCTTGGAGGTCTCTTCCAACCTGGGTGATTCTATGACTCTAAGTTTCTCCCAGTGGTTTAGTGTCTTGATTTGGAAAACAGCTGAGGTTCACATTTGTATGGAAGGATTCTCAAACAATAGAATCATAGAACCAACCAGGTTGGAAGAGACCTCCAAGATCATCCAGTCCAACCTATCACACAGCCCTATCCAATCAACTAGACCACAGCACTAAGTGCCTCAGCCAAGCTTTTCTTGAACAATTCCCAGGGATGGCAACTCCACCACCTCCCTGGGCAGCTCATTCCAATGGAAAATCACGCTCCAGAATAGAATAGAATAGAATCAACCAGGTTGGAAGAGACCTCCAAGATCATCCAGTCCAACCTAGCACCCAGCCCTATCCAGTCAACTAGACCATGGCACTAAGTGCCTCAGCCAGTCTTTTCCTGAACACCTCCAGGGATGGTGACTCCACTACCTCCCTGCCAGCAGGCATCCTGTAAATCTGATGCCACTTGCTTTAAAGAACTTTCTCTCTGCAACATGTAAATTTGGATCTTATGAAAATACAGCTTGTTTTAAGGTAGGGGAGAGAAGCCTACACATATCATGTCCCATGAGAAAAACAACGTTTTGTCACTCTGCCTGTGAGATTTCAGGTACACCACATGGGCCCATAAGGACAGAGGAGACAATGGACACTTATTTTATGTATACTACCAGTGTAGCAAAAACTAAAAAGGTGTCTAAGAGCTCCAGATATGACACTCATTTCTCTTCCCCTTCCCGGGTACCTCCCTTGAGAACACGGTCACCTGTAAACACAGCTCATCCCTCAAAGTCACAGGGACCTAGCAGAGTGTAAAGTTCTGTCTGAAGAAGCTGTTTTGTGGGAATGTGGCATGAAGCTGAAAAGAGCCAGGAGTCAAAGTTCATGGTGGAATTGCCACATAAGCCACTCACAGCCAAGATTACAGCTCAAGTGGCAACACATATTTGTGAAAGACCTGAAAGAAGCATCTTCCTTAAGGAAGCTTCTATGAGTTTCTGCAACAGAAACAATAACCAATAATGATGACTCCTATCATACAGATCATAGAGTCATAGAATGGTTTAGGTTGGAAGGGACCTCAAGGATCATCCAGCTCCAACCCCCCACTACAGGCAGGGACACCTCCCACTAGAGCAGGTTGCTCAAGGCCTCATCCAGCCTGGCCTTAAACACCTCCAGGGAGGAAGCATCCACAACCTCCCTGGGCAACCTGTGCCAGTGTCTTACCACCCTCACTGCAAAGAACTTCCTCCTAACATCCAGTCTAAATCTCCCCTCCTCCAGCTTAAACCCATTCCCCCTTGTCCTGACATTACTAGACCTTGTCAATAGTCCCTCCCCAGCCTTCCTGTAGGCTCCCTTCAGATACTGGAAAGCCACTCTAAGGTCTACTTGAAGCCTTCTCTTCTCCAGGCTGCAGAGCCCCAACTCTCTCAGCCTGTCCTCATAGCAGAGTTGCTGCAGCCCTCTGAGCATCTTCATGGCTCTTCTCTGGACTCGCTCCAGCAGTTCCATGTCCTTCTTGTGCTCCAGAACTGCACACAGTACTCCATTTAATGAAAGACTATATGACTATAGTCTTTCATTAAATCAAGTCACTCTTCCAGACTGTTAGCACTCATTACGTATCGCCTCAAAGTCTCCAAGTAAACCTTTTCCCAAACTCATTCTCTACCATAACAGAAACTACACCATTAACACAATCTTAAAGCTTTTACTGCTAAAATATATGAAGGATCAAGACAGGCAGTGGACAGGCAAGACAGACACATTTCTCTGCCCTTGTGTTCACTGCTCAACTTGCCAGGTCACTCTGCAGCTAGGTCGGGTCCGTGAAGCCCAGCCCTGCTCTAGAGACTGCCCAATCCTGCACCCACTACACCTCTGTGATGTTGAGCTGAGGTCAGTATCAGCAGCAGCTCTGAATGCACTGAAGAAGTAACCAATAACATTAGTAATAACAGTCAGAGACTGCTCAGAACATCTTAGGAGAGAACATTGTCCTAAGGAAGGTCCTTATTAAAAGTCCAAAATACTAATGGCAGTAAAAGGCACTCATCTTAATGTGATTTAACCCAGTGCTCTCAGAAAACACTTCTTACTTCAGCTCAGCAGAACACCTGGTATTCTTAAGATCCAGGGCACAGTCAAGGCTGTAGCGAGATGGTATCAGCCTTTGTGTGCCTCAGATAAGACCTTTATTTTCAATGTGTTTCAGAAGAGAAAAAAAAGGTGGCAGAGTGCAGTGATATTACCCTGAAGACAGGTCTATGTATCCGTTTTTTTAACCAGCTGCAGCACTTGGTCTAAAGACAGACACGGCTTCTCCCTGCAGACTTTGTCTCTCCCGGAAAGGAGCTCAGATATGATGTGGGCAAGGAACCAGCAAAGCAGCTCAGAGGTTACAGTCCACCACTAAAAGCCCTGGGAAGCATCTGCAATCTGCTGCTGTCCATAAAGCAAAGAATGTTCCTGGTCTAAACACTTCAAAAGCTACAAGGTGTAAAGTGACCTCCAAAGAATGAGAGGTTCTGTGGACAAAGAGACACTGTGGGCCCCATAGCTTTGGCAATGATTTCATCCTTCTCAAACGCATTGGCTGGGAGACGACTATCCAGCAGGGCAGCCCAGGGAAACTGCCCCCTCCACATGGAGGATAGAAGAGCTGTGACCACCCCATTGCTTCCTGCTCAGTTTTTAGATGCTTTGCTCATGACTGACTCACCATGAGCACTTCTCCCACAGTTTAACCTGATTTATACTCAAATCTGGGGTGAAAAGGGAAGGCTAACAACATTTCAAAACAGAAAATACATAAATAATGTTGAAAATTAAAGATATGATTGCTTTTAACAGCAGGCTGGCCATCACAGGAGGTCTGTGCACCACGTTCCCACTATGCCAGTTCTGACTTTCTGCATTCCGAAACTGCTGCAATGTTGTCTTTAAATTTTGTTATTCGGCTCTGCCTCTGGCAACTCAGAGCAATTTGTCTCTACCTGCATTTCATTTCTAAACCATTGCTTCCATTTCACCTGAAGAAGACCCCCATCTGCAGAAATATCTGTCTAATTATTTTCCAGCCGTACCTGTTGCCTAATAGATAGCATCTATGAACCTCCTCTGACTCTTAAGGAAAGATTTATAGCCAAGAAGTGCAATGAGACTGCTTAAGTGTGCGAAGTATGAAAAGAGAGTGTTCTTTAAGCAGGATATAGTTTTAAACACAATCATTTGTCTTTCCTTCATCCCATTCCTCAACTTGCCAATGAAAAATCACATGGAAACCAGTGAATTAAAAAAAAAAGGGGGGGAGAGAGACCCAGCACACTGTCAGCAGATCAAATACTTGCCTTCTACTGAGCACTGAGAGGAGATACTAGATGACTGGAGAGGGCTGGGTGCTAGGTTGGACTGGATGATCTTGGAGGTCTCTTCCAACCTGGTTGATTCTATGATTCTATAAACCAGATTTGCTAGATTGGATTCCTTTCAGTTTGGGTTAAAAAGTGCAGAATGCAATGGAAAAAAATTACTATTTCTCTGAAGGACAAATAATGTTATATCCTCGATGACAAAACAAACAAACAAAAAACCAACCCAAACAACTGCATGTTTTGGGGCTCAACACTGACCACTTATGTGAGTTTAAAACAAATTTTCCCTCCACTTTTCACTTTGTTGTCCAGTAGGGCAGATTTGCATCTGTAGCATCATGCTTAGGTGTCAGCAGTGGCAGAAAAAAAGTAGAATGAATGACCATTTTAGCACAATTTATGCCCCTAAATTAGACCAGGTTAAAAACTGGAAGGGGGCATGTGCTTTTAAAATCTAATGTTCAAAAGCCTCCTGAGCTTTTCGCGGTTATGACACCTCAAAGCTTTCCTGAGCTTTCACCAGGGAGGACATCTGATTTAATTAGAGCATGATATAAAAGCATGGCGATCCCAAATCGTTTTCCCAGCTCTGCCACATGACTTCAGGAAGACAATGGTGATGCCCCAAGCCCCAATTTACACTGCAATTGGAAGAACACATTGGGAATGCCTCTGCAAGTCCTCTTCCACGAGGAGCTATAAAGTGTAATTAAATTTCACCCATCACTTTGAAATTGTCAGAAGAAAAACACCACATAAACCCCTATTAATTAAGCTTCCATTTAATATTCTGTTAAATAACTACACTATTGCTGGAAACTAGCTCATAGTGAGCATGCAGCTATGGAGCTTTACAAGGAGTCAGCTGTCAACCACAAAATTGACCCTGGGAATGTGAGAGGGATGAAGCCTTCCAGAAAACAGCTGATGGCTTAATACAAGGCTGGCATTTTAGCACACAACGTTTTAAAACAAATTCCAAGTCCTCGTTCCCCTCCTGCTACTGTGGTAGTCAATGAGTCACTAACTCACTACCTGACACCAAAACCAACTTGAAGCCAGCACACCAAAACACACTAGTACAAATATGAGGTAAATCTAGATTCATGCAATAGAAAGGTGGAAGAGAACACTTTTCAGCACCACTTCATATCATCTTAGTGTCTTGATTAGTAATACAGGTGGCAGCTTTTCTTAGTGCCCTGCCTTGTCCGCCATTACCATTCGCATCCCCAGATGTCTGCTGGCACAGCAGTGCATTGGTACGGCTGAGTCGTCCTAAAATTGGGCTGTCCAAGGAGGTATCTTCCAGCAGATGCAAAGTCAGTGTTTCTTACTGGACTTCGTTTGTGCCAAGCCTCCTGTGTTTCAGTAGTTAGGTGCCAGTGCAAAGACTACATAAAGAAGAAATGTAACTAGCACAAGACTTGCCTAAAGCAGCATCTACACTAACACACCTAAAGAGACGGTGGTCTGCAACATGGTAACTTTAATGGATCTGTGTAGATCAAGAGCAGCACTCTCCAGTGCCGTGCACTGGATGGAAAGGTAACATTAACTCTGGAAGGAAAAAATAATTTGACAGCCATGCAGTCCTGAAACACTCCAGCCCAAAAGTCACCTAACCAGAGGAGCTGTAGACGAGCAACTGCTGACAGCTCTTTGCGTATTCGCCCAGCCTCTGAATTACCACCATCACAGTAACTCGCTCGCCCTCTTGCCCGCTACCTTTGTCACAGACTTCAAAGTGTCAAAGAATTGCAAAGACTCTGAGCCCCTGAACGAAAACGTTTACAAGTCCAATTATTAGAGAACTAAAGAACAAGGGAAAGGATGACCCAACGGGTGGAGAGGGCATTCGAAATGTAAACGATGACTACTTATTATCAGAACCGGCTCACCAAAACCCAAACAAAAGCTACAAATTCCTAGTACTGCTAACGGTGTAAGAAGTGAAAGAGGACAGAAGAAAGACCACGGAGAGGCGGCTCCGGCGGAGCCCGGCGGGGCACAGCAGATCCCGTTCCTTGAAGGCACCGCTTTGGCACAGCCACAGCAGCGTGGAAACGGGCGCGGCGGGTCCGCGCCCCGAGTAGCCGCCGTAGGAATGGAAGAAGGGATGGATGGAGAGCGGGATGGGTAAATGGAGGGATGGACGGAGAGGATCTCTCACCGCTGGAGCGCCGGACAATGTTCTCCAGGAAGGTGTTTTGCGGTGCCACCAGCCCTCTCTTGCCCCCCGGCATCCTGCAGCGCCGGGCTCGGGGGCCGGGGGTGCGCGACAGCGGCGGCAGCGGCGACAGCGGCGACGGCGACGACGGCGGGGGGGGGCCGGCGGCGGCTGGTGCGCCCGGTGCCCGTGAGTCGCGCAGGGGCGGCCGCGGCCGCTCATGGTAGTGGCGCCCCCGCGGCGGCTGCAGCGCGGACTGGGGCCGCGCCGCGCACCGAGCCGCCGAGCGCCGCCGCCCGCCCCCCCTGCGCCTGCGCGCCCGCCCCGCCGCCTAGCCGGGCCGCCCCGGGACCGGGAGGATGCGGGAGGGTGGTAGGGAGAGGAGTTGGGTTAGCCAGGGCGGAGCCCCGTGGAGATAGCCCCTCCGACAGCACGGCTATTGCTGTGCCCCGCCGAGCATCGTCCCCTGGCTGCCCCGAGTCGGGCTCTCCGGGAAACCCCTTCGAAGTTTTGCCCTGAGTGAAACAAACTAAACCCCCCAAGCCCCTGCGCGTCCATCTGCACAGTACTTGTTCAGACAGCATCCCCATGCTCGCAGAGGATGGTTATTCCCAGGATCACAGAAGGGAAGGGACCTCTGGAGATCATCTAGTTCAACCCACCTCTAGTTTAGGGTCACCTAGCGTGAAATCACTCAGGAACATAACCAGACGGGCTTTAGATGCCTCCAGAAGTAGAGACTTCAGAGCCTCTCTGGGCAGCCTGGTCCAACGCTTTGCCACCCTCAAACTGGAGACTTTTTTCCTTATATTTACGTGGAACTTCCTGTGTTCCAGTTTGTGTCTGTTGCCCCTTGTCCTTGCACCGGACACCACTGAGAAGAACCTGGAACCACGCTCCTGATACTCGCCCTTTTAAATATTAATGAGATCCCCTCCTCAGCGTCCTCTTCTCCGGGCTGAACAGAGCCAGCTACCTCAGCCTCCCCTGCTCTGGGGAGAAACAGACTCCGGAATGCTGTGTGACACAGGGGAAGGGGGCTGCATTTTGCCCTCAAAAGCACTGTAAAGTGCGAGGTACCATGTAAAATGCCAGTCCTCCGTGAAGCCATCTACCACTTCTTTGGAGGATTCCTCCCTCTCTCAGTGAGAGCAGCTGTGAGGAGGAGGCAACGGAAGGCAGGCTTGGGGCTGAAGCCCTCTTTTCGAGCATTTAATTCAGGGATCCAGCTCTACCGCGTTGCTCCTGTGTCGGAGCCCCAAAGGAGCAGATGAGTCAGTGCAGTGAGACAACACACGCCAATTTCTTTGTAAGCTCTTCCCTGCTCTTGACCCAGCTGCCTCTCTTTCTTCAACCTTTTCATTATTCGAACAGAGTCTTTTAAATGTATGGATGGTAAAATCCTGGAAGGAATTTCTCCACCTATTGCTTCTGCCCCTCCTCATTTTGTATGTTGCCACAGACTGGAAGGGATCGGGATCGTCGAAATAAGCAAGAGGTGGAGAATCACTGTCTCAGGCAGAGTGGGCCCTGCGGAGTACATCCCAGTGTGCTCCACACTCCTGTCGTAGCTGGCACTAGCAGCAATGCTTCTCCCAGAGGACACCATTCTGTTGTGGAAAAATCAATTTCATCCCCCCTCCCAGCTTGTTTTCCTCCTCCTTCCCGCGCTTGAGTTTTGCCCAGCTGGTCGCACTGAGGCCACCTGAACTACTCTGCTTGAGGTTAAGTGCATGAATAAAATCTTCGCCACGCCAGGAGCTGTTGCAGGAGGAGCAGCTCCTTCAGCCGGGGTGTCAGGATCGCTCTCCTTGCCAGCAACCTGCAGGCAGCTACCAAAACGAAAAGGTCTGGTTCTGCTTTCAGTGAAACAAATGGAAATCGGGAGCAGCTCCATCTCCATCAGCTTGCAATTGCTGATGTAAAACTATTTGTCAAACACTTATTGGTGGTATCCCTCCCCTGGCTTTCCTTAGAGTGGTGTGGTTTAAAAGAAGCTCCTGCTGAGCTCTGCCCCAAACACAGGGAAATTTGGCTTCTGGTAACTTGCAGGTGGCTAGCAACACCTTCATTTCTTTCCAGTGAGTGTCAGCCATAGAAGAACATCTGTGCACAGGCCAATAATGTGTGACTTACCTGTCTGGACAGTACCTGTGCTCCCCAATTCCCTCCCTTCCACTCAATTTGAAGGGGTGATTCTCCCTCTTTACTCTGCTCTCTTCAGACCCCACCTGGAGTACTGTGTGCAGTTCTGGAGCCCCCAATACAAGAAGGACATGGAACTGCTGGAGCGGGTCCAGAGGAGAGCCACGAAGATGCTCAGAGGGCTGCAGCAGCTCTGCTATGAGGACAGGCTGAGAGAGTTGGGGCTCTTCAGCCTGGAGAAGAGAAGGCTTCGAGGAGACCTTAGAGTGGCTTTCCAGTATCTGAAGGGAGCCTACAGGAAGGCTGGGGAGGGACTATTTACACGGTCTGGTAATGTCAGGACGAGGGGGAATGGGTTTAAGCTGGCAGAGGGGAGATTTAGGCTGGATGTTAGGAGGAAGTTCTTTACAGTGAGGGTGGTAAGACACTGGCACAGGTTGCCCAGGGAGGTTGTGGATGCTTCCTCCCTGGAGGCTTTTAAGGCCAGGCTGGATGAGGCCTTGAGCAACCTGCTCTAGTGGGAGGTGTCCCTGCCTATGGATTGGAGCTGGATGATCCTTGAGGTCCCTTCCAACCTAAACCATTCTATATTCTATGATTCTATGAACCCAGTTTGAGTGCTGCCATTCATTCTTTATCCTTGTTTTGTAACCCAGGTTTACCTACTTACCTCCTCCACTCCTTCCCCCCCTTCCCTCTCCCCCCACCTTTTGACCAATACATCAAACCTCTCTATGTTCATCCTTGCCACTACACTTCTTCATCATCTTCATTCAGATGTGGCAGTCATGCCTGAGAGTCACTCCATCCTCGCTGCTTCATCTCCTCAACTTCAGACCCCACGATTACATTTTGCTGCTGTATTTCCAGTGGCACTAATTAAACAATGGTTAATCAAGAGAGACAAGCTCCAAAAACATATCTATAAAGGTCACAGATATCTGATAGGATGGAAAGATGTGTTACGAAGGGGCTAGTTGAAATCTGAGTTTGGGGTGAAATACAATGAGGCTGATTCAAAAGTTATTAAATAATTTATTAATATATACAAAGACATTTCCCCCAAACTTATTTACAACCATCCACACAAGTTCTTGGATGCAGTTGGCAGAACTATTTTACAGAATGTCTCTATCCAGTGGAAATAGGAAAGGTTTTAGGAATGTCCTTGATAGACTCTTGGGGTTTAATTCACCGCTTCTGAGGTTAACCAAATTCTTTTAGCAACTCGAATAAAGAATTCAGAATACTCACTAGTCCTCAGTCAAATGTCTGTGTTCCAAAACATAAGTAGGAAAATATTCAGTGGAAGTCCTGTGGTGGATCCCACATGAGCTGCAATGTGGCTCGGCTGCTGGCACGGCAGGCTGAGGTGGCAGGCAGGCAAGCGAGGAATGAAAGGGCACACAAGCCCCTTATTCACCTGTTTACCCCCTTTTATAGGACAATGGCTGAGCCTAATGGTCTCTTTGGCCACAATATCACCCAATCACCTTCTGGCAATCACCCAAATATACCCAAAAAAGGAAGAACCCACAAGCTGTTCTCCTCCCAAAATGGGGGCACACGCACCTTGCAGGCGATCGGGGTGTGGGTCGTATGAAACCCCTCTTATGCGACCAGACTAAACCAGACTAGGTTGTTTTGGGTTTCTTCTGTCCTATTTTCCCACCTCTGGCTGCAATGCAGACAGGCAGGCACACNGGCACTGGAACAGGTTGCCCAGGGAGGTTGTGGACGCTTCCTCCCTGGAGGTGTTTAAGGCCAGGCTGGATGAGGCCTTGAGCAACCTGCTCTAGTGGGAGGTGTCCCTGCCTATGGCAGGGGGTTGGAGCTGGATGATCCTTGAGGTCCCTTCCAACCTAAACCATTCTATGATTCTGTGATTCTATGATTCTATGTCCAGACATGACAGGACATGCTCAAGCTCGTTTTGTGACCTTTGGGACTCTCCACCACAAGGGCAGGTGTCATGGAGGCAGGGGATTAATGTGGCTGAGGCAGGAATTATAAAAAATAGAATTATTTTGTTTTCCTGGAACACCACCCCCAAAACTATATACAAAAAATAGTTCAGTTTATTAACAGATTCGGTTTGCTCAGGAATTTCTTCCAAAAGCATATTGTAGTTAAATGTAGATATTTAGGAAGTCAGGAAAAGGAAAAGGCTAAGCTATGAACACAGCTTTACCCCACTATCAAACAGGCTGAGCAGAAGATTAAGGGAACAGCAGGTCTTACTCACAGAGGTGAGATAGGCATTCAGCAGTGATCCCGTGCTGGATTCCTTGGCAGGAGCAGCCTTCTGATGTTGCAGGGAATATCCAATAATAGAGATCCACACTGCAGAATCCATTAGGCAAGTGGCAGAGCTGCCAAACTCGGAAGTGTCTCGAGCACATCTTCCCAAGTGGGATGGTCATGGAACGATGCTGCCTTCACAGTGGCAGGGGAGAGCCAAAACTGCTAGGGTCCCCCAGTCCAGAAGGCAGCCAGGAGTTGGCTACTGATATGGTCTGAGAGAGGGCAGTCCAGATGCTATCGGCTCTCTCTCAAAGGACCCCAGGGCTTGCCAAGCCTGCAGGTTTGCACAAAAGGGTGCAAAAGTGGGGAGAACTGTCCAAAAGCAGGGACAGGATACAACCAAGAGCTGTACAAAAGGTAGGAGCCATCCAAAAGTGGGGATGGTCCAGTCACAGCAGGAACCTGCCCTGCCGGGCACTCTGTTAAGGCAGAAGCCCTCTCAAGACAGGAACTCTCAAAGTGGGAACCCTTGCTCTATTTATCCTTTTTCTAGACAATATGTCCATGTACCATTTTATACTGGCCACGAAAACACAACCAACCACCAGCCTGATTCCAGTGCGGGCTTCCACACTGGTCAACCCACGTGCAGAAAGGCACATTTTTCTGCCCTCCTTCAAGCCTGCAGGGCAGGGGAAGGGGAAGCAGGTTTTGTGCCTTTCTTCTCTCATTCAAACCTGCAGAGTGAGAGGGAGAAGAATTTGGAGTACCCCTGGACATCAGGACATGTGGTAGGATGCTTGTTGCTGTATTAAGGTAGCAAAAAACTCCAGAGGAAGTATCTTTTTTTTTTTTCCTCTCTCTTTTTTTCCTGAACTGCTGGATGAGGCTAAAGGTAACCTTGAAAAGAAGACTCTGATCAAGCAAGTAAATTGGGAACTGCAAAAAGACTTGGTGGGTCTTCAAATTATGCTTGCAAACTGCATCAGTCCACCATGCTGGAATCATAGAATCAACCAGGTTGGAAGAGACCTCCAAGATCATTCAGGCCAACCTAGCACCCAGCCTAGACAATCAACAAGACCATGGCACTAAGTGCCTCAGCCAGGCTTTGCTTCAACACCTCCAGGGACAGCGACTCCACCACCTCCCTGGGCAGCCCATTCCAATGCCAATCACTCTCTCTGCCAACAACTTCCTCCTAACATCCAGCCTAGACCTCCTCTGGCACAACTTGAGTCTGTCTCCCCTTATTCTGTTGCTGGTTGCCTGGGAGAAGAGACCTACCCCCACCTGGCTACAGTCTCCCTTTAGGTAGTTGTAGACAGCAATGAGCTCTGCCCTGAGCCTCCTCTTCTCCAGGCTAAACATCCCCAGCTCCCTCAGCCTCTCCTCATAGGGTTTCTGTTCCAGGCCTTTCACCAGCTTTGTCACCCTTTTGTTGCATTCTTCTGTGCACATTCTCTACCTGCTTTTCTGGCAGCTTAGCATGCTTCAGACACCTCCCTTCAGCATCTGTTTCCCTATGGAGACCTTGTTTCAGCAATCTGCTGAGACACAAATATGTTGGGGATCAAATATTGCTAGTTTTGGAGCTCACAGTCTGGTTTGTATGAATCACATTGTTTATAACTGAAGCTTGTGGTCATCTTGATTACAGTTTTTAGAATGGAAATTCTTTTGTGTACACCTGGGTTAGAAAACAGCACTGAGCCTTGCAAAAGGCATCACCACATTTGGTTTTACTCACAACATTTTTAAACCTATGGTGGGTGGGTTTCATTGGGTGCTCAAGGTGGTCCTGGAGTCTCAGACTCACGTTATTACATACAAACATGGGGAGCAAAAGCAAGGTTGTGAATCAGTTCAGCAGCTTATATGTTTTAATGACTCAGGCCATTGGGGTGGACCAGTGCCTGACCTATTTGTGCTGACCTATGCCTCCCTCCTAGGAGTCTCCTGAATCCCAGGTGACAATTCTTCAATTCATAAATTCATGGAAAACCCATTTAAAGCTGTATAGTGAATAAGGATGAGTTCTGAAATGTTTAATAGTCCCTGGAGTAAAATTATTCTCTCCTGTAAATTTAAATTCCCAGGGTCAGCTACAAATAGTGTGTGTTTTCTCCATTTGCTGTGGGAGACCATGCTTGCCTCCTCCTCAGCAGGTATGGGCCACTCTGCCTTTTACTTTTTGTGAGTAAGAAGGTGAATCCCCCTGAGCAGGTGAAGAGGAAGCTCAGGGTGATCTCATTACTGCCTACAACTACCTGAAGGGAGACTATAGCCAGGTGGGGGTTGGGCAAGCAGCAACAGAAGAAGGTGACACAGTCTCAAGTTGTGCCAGGGGAGGTCTGGGCTGGATGTTAGGAGGAAGTTGTTGCCAGAGACAATGGTTAGCATTGGAATGGGCTGCCCAGGGAGGTGGTGGAGTTGCTGTTCCCAGAGGTGTTGAAGCAAAGCCTGGCTGAGGCACTTAGTGCCATGGTCTTGTTGACTGGCTAGGGCTGGGTGCTAGGTTGGCCTGGATGATCTTGGAGGTCTCTTCCAACCTGGTTGATTCTATGAGGCACAAAGTTCTTAATAAATCTTTCTCAGTGGTTAAAGTACACTTGTCAGAAACTGGAGCAGGACAACAGGTGATCTTATATTACAACTTCTCCTCTGGAGAGAGGACTGTAAGGTCAGTTCTCTTTTACTGGCTCCAAAAGTCTACCTAAAAAGTGTGCATGGGACTCATAAGAAATCTGCAGGAAGCAGCATCTATGAGCCTGCTGTGCTTTTGACCACGCAGGTGAAATCTGAGTTCAAGAGTTACTGAGGAGATGCTATCAGGTCTGCTTATTCATGTGACAGCATTTCTTCACTTTGTTCAGAGAGTAGCCTTCAGAAAGGATGAAGCACCTCTGCTCATAGCAACAACTGATAACACCGAGAAAGAACACTTAGGAGGAGGGGAAAAAAGAGTAGGGGGAGAGAGAGAATAAATTACTGCTTCATTCCTATTTTTTTGTCTGTCGCTTCCTCTCCCATTAGAAATTTAAAAGAGCAGTTTGCCAGACAGGACATCAGTAAAAACCTGACAAAAATTCTTGCTTTTGATATGAAACATGATAGAAAGTATCAAAGAAATCTCAGAGCGAAAGTATTTTCTGGTACCTGATGTGGCACTGATGAGAGTTCCTCATTCTCTGCTGTGCTGCACCAGTAAGCCTGAGCAACTTGACCTGGAAGTCATAGAATCATAGAATCAGTCAGGGTTGGAAGGGACCACAAGAACCATCTAGTTCCAAACCCCTGCCATGGGCACAGACACCTTACCCTAGATCAGGCTGCCCACAGCCTCATCCAGCCTGGCCTTAAACACCTCCAGCCATGGGGCCTCAATTATCTCCCTGAGCAACCCAGTCCAGGCTCTCACCACTCTCATGCTGAACAACTTCCTCCTCACATCCAGTCTGTATCTCCCCACCTCCAACTTTGCTCCATTCCCCCTAGTCCTGTCACTCCCTGAGAGCCTAAAAAGTCCCTCCCCAGAGTCATGGATCTGTCCCTTAGCCCTTTTAGCAGTCCAAAGCAAAGAAATGTAGAACTTAGAGGAGGCAACAGCATTCAAAAAGGGTGGGATAGGTGAGTTGAGCACACAGGAGTTAGGAAGAATTAAGGCTTCCTGTGTTTGTGTGCCTGGGCTGCACGCAGGATGGTGCTTGGTGAACAGACAATGGCTAAGCCTTTCTTCATGCTTCTAATTCAGCATGGCCCTGTGCCATATTCCTGGGACAGTAGCCAGCCTCTGCTCAAGTGTGGCGTGATTAATGTCTTTGTGGTGCTCATCACTAATCTACTGGTGCCTTGTAGGCATCAATGAACATCTCCTGCATTTTACCTTGTCATACAGGGATCAGACAGGAAACTGGGACACAGTGAGATTAAAGTCAAAACGATCTAGTAATTCATTGTGTCAACCTGAGATAGCCAGGATCTGATAGCAGAGGAGTTCCACTTTAGTAGGTTACTTACTTGTTCAGTGTCCAGTGACTCAAATTATAACTGAAGCAAAGCATTTCTCCAGACCACAACCTGTGCATTTCCTGTGAGTTGATGTAAAATCTAGGAAGGATGGGCACCAGAAAACACCACACTCAAGTGACTTGCACAGCTCTGTGGAACAGTCCTGTACCAGATTGAACAAGTTTAGGTCTTGTCTACTTTTAGGATGAGACTTTTTGTAGACCTTTCTTCAATACCTCATACTTTTCATTTTGTCTAACAAGCACACCAAAGCCCAAAATGGCACAGAAGCTGAAAGAATAGAATAGAATAGAATAGAATAGAATAGAATAGAATAGAATAGAATAGAATCGAATCGAATCGAATCAACCAGGTTGGAAGGGATTTCCAAGATCATCCAGTCCA
>WAAF01001329.1:2342-30220 GCA_013400475.1 Tricholaema leucomelas | reverse complement strand
CATAGGGTTTGTGTTCCAGGCCCCTCACCAGCTTTGTTGCCCTTCTCTGGACACGTTCCAGCACCTCAACATCTCTCTTGAATTGAGAAGCCCAGGAAAAGTATATATGAATATTGTGGGGAATGTACCTGAGGACTGTGTGGCAATTAATAGACGTAAGGGCAGAAGCAACCCCACCAATGAGTAAGAATTGCCTTACCTTAGCAAGCTTAAAACCCCCAACTTTACATTTCCACAGGCTTATCTTAAGCCAGAATCTGACACTTAGGTATAACCATTAAAATATTATCATTTTACCAATGCTGTTCTTCATATTCCTTTACCTGTCAAGTCTGTTTCAGTTCTCATCAGTCCAGCTGTGCAGTCACAGGGAGCCATTAAAGCTTCTGAGATGACCTAAAATAACACCTCAAATTTAACAGCAGCCAAACTTTCAAAGTCCATTATCACAGCGCCAGGCAAGGTCCAACCCAAGACTCCTGGAAAGAAGGGAAGATTCTCCTTTTCAGGGTGTGCTAGTCTGAGGCAAGCTGGAATATTTTGGTGAGGAGAATTAGATGATAGGCTGTGAAAAGGAAACACTGGTGATGGGTACTGCACTCATAGGCTTGCTGAGATGGATAAAAACAAGAACACAAACATAGATAACACAGTTGCAGTGGCTCTCTTGCAGCTGGTGCCTGTACTTTTCTCCCTGGCCTGCTTTCTGTGTAACTAATCCTTCTGCTTCCTAACACCCCCGGCCAATCCTCCAAACTCAACTTGCACATAAGGCAAAGTCTGGGATAAAGTAGAGGGGTGGAAAGGAGGTGGAAGGGTGGTTGGGAGCCCCTCCTGAGGACTCTGGTTTCTGGGAGGGCTGTTGTGTTTCTCTATTACCTTTTTTACCTTGTCTATGTCTGTCTATAGCTGTAGATATTGTAAATACCTGCTTGTATCTTGTGCTAAGCTGTAGATACAAAGCTTCATTCCTTAATTTCCATCCATCTGAGTCTAGTCTGTGTGATTTCATAAGAGTAGGAGGGCAGGTAACACCCAAACCATCACACAGGGGTTCAGACTTGAGACATTACAGCAGAGATCAGTCACTGAATTAGTTACAGATAGCCAAGGAAAACAGACTGTTGGGCTTTTTTTTGGCTGGATGGTTTGGGTTTGTTATTGCTGGGGGGAGGGGGAGGTGTTTGTTTGTTTGTGTTTGGATTTGGTTTCATTTTTTTTATTGTATCTCTTCTCCCTCAACATTTGGCAAGATGCACACATGGAAAGCATCCAGGAAAGCTGCACTGGCAGGATGGAGGACAGGCCAATCAGCCATAAGTGGTGCTCCTGCCAAAGGTTATGGCAGGCGGGACAGGCTGAGACAGGATATCCCTTTATTTTCCTTCACAAAGATGTTACAAGTTGCTCTTATGTCTGACAACTTGTCTGGACCCTTCTCTGTATGAGAACCATGTCATATTCTCAAAACTCTTCTGAAATGAGCAGGAGCTACAGAGAATCCTCCTCCAGAATCACAGAATCAGTCAGGGTTGGAAGGGACCACAAGCATCATCTACTTCCAGACTTCCTGCCATGGACAGGGACACCCCAGCCTAGATCAGGCTGGCCACAGCCTCATCCAGCCTGGCCTTAAACACCTCCAGCCATGGGGCCTCAACCTCCTCCCTGGGCAAACCCATTCCAGGCTCTCACCACTCTCATGCTCAATAACTTCCTCCTCACCTCCAGGCGGAATCTCCCCACCTCCAGTTTTGCTCCATTCCCCCTAGTCCTGTCACTCCCTGAGAGCCTAAAAAGTCCCTCCCCAGGTTTTTTGTAGGCCCCCTTCAGATGCTGGAAGGCCACAATAAGAACTAGGAGTCCCCTGTGTTCACCACCTTTTACTCCTATAAAAATGCCCCTGAGATCCCAAGGATTGTGCATCAAGAGCACTGGAAAGACCTTGAGAGTTTTTTGGTGCTGAAGCACTGACATAAGTAGATGATATTAAATTGTCTTCAAAATTATGTATCTTTAAAAACCCAGAAAAATGCTTTAAACACAGCATTTTCTCCTCATATAGACAGGCTAAGTTAAGCCTTTTGCATATTTGGGGTAAAATGCTATAATCACAGTGGTGCAGTTAAGAGCAAGGAGGATTTTTTTTCACCAATTTTAAACCTATTTTTGTATACTTGTTTATTAAAAATGTCTTTGAGAAGAAAATTGCTTACACCAGGACGTAGCTCAGATGTGTTTTTTTTTGCTGTTGTTGTTAGAAATTGCCACTAGAAATCATCAGGGGGGTAAAATCTGAATTTAACTGTACTTCTTAAAGCTGGTATTACTGGAAGGCTAGAAAGTTTCAGCAACTAAGATGCTGTACCCACATATGCCAGAACCTACATGCACCAGTTCAAGGCAACAAAAGGCAAAAAGTGTTGTTCTAGATATAGAATTAAACAGGTTGGAAGAGACCTCCAAGATCATCCAGGCCAACCTAGCACCCAGCCCTAGCCAATCAACTAGACCATGGCACTAAGTGCCTCAGCCAGGCTTTGCTTCAACACCTCCAAGATGGCGACTCCACCACCTCCCTGGGCAGCCCATAACAATGCCAACCACTCTCTCTGGCAACAACTTCCTCCTAACATCCAGCCTAGACCTCCCCTGGCACAACTTGAGACTGTGTCCCCTTGTTCTGTTGCTGCTTGCCTGGGAGAAGAGACCAACCCCCACCTGGCTACAGCCTCCCTTCAGGTAGTTGTCAATGAGGTCAGCCCTGAGCCTCCTCTTCTGCAGGCTGCACACTCCCAGCCCCCTCAGCCTCTCCTCACAGGGCTGTGCTCCAGGCCCCTCAACAGCTTCGTTGCCCTTCTCTGGACACCTTCCAGCACCTCAGCATCTCTCTTGAACTGAGTAGCCCAGAATTGGACACAGGACTCAAATTGTGACCTGACCAGTGCTGAGTCCAGGGGCAGAATAACCTCCCTTGTCCTACTGGCCACACTGTTCCTGATCCAGGCCAGGATGCCATCGGCTCTCCTGCCCACCTGGGCACACTGCTGGCTCATGTTTAGCTACTCTCTACCAGTACCCCAGATCCCTTTCTGCCTGGCTGCTCTCCAGCCACTCTGCCCCCAGCCTGTAGCGCTGCTAAAAAGGCAAACAAATATATAGCAAACAAAGACAGAATATTTGGGCTAGGGAAAGAAAAAAGTAGGGTAGCGTCCATTATCAGACTTAGATATTCTTATTCCTAACTTGATGCTTCATGCACCTGTCCCAGACTCCTTTTCACATAGAGAGGAGGATTACACCATGTCTGCACCAACTTCAATATTCTTTCTCTTTGCATAGATCAATGTGGCACAGAAATCTTCATTTCAATGCATGGTACAGCAAAAACAATTACCTATCACACAATAAAGGAACTGAAGATTCATGCCATTCTGGAAAGAAGCTCAACATTGCCCCTTTCATATATATTATCCTACAAGTTGTGTCTAACTGCAAATAATTTAAAAAGCATCCTAACTATTAAGACAAAAGCCCTTCAGGATAACAACACAAATTTCTAGGCTGAGGGAGCTGGGGATGTGTAGCCTGGAGAAGAGGAGGCTCAGGGGGGATCTCATTGCTGTCTACAACTACCTGAAGGGAGGCTGTAGCCAGGTGGGGGTTGGTCTCTTCTCCCAGACAACCAGCAACAGAACAAGGGGACACAGTCTCAAGTTGTGCCAGGGGAGGTCTAGGCTGGATGTTAGGAGGAAGTTGTTGGCAGAGAGAGTGATTGGCATTGGAATGGGCTGCCCAGGGAGGTGGTGGAATCGCTGTCCCTGGAGGTGTTCAAGCAAAGCCTGGCTGAGGCACTTAGTGCCATGGTCTAGTTGGTTGGACAGGGCTCGGTGCTGACCTTGGAGGTCTCTTCTGACCTGATTGATTCTATGATTCTACGATAATTCAGACAAATATTTGTGCACTACTGATGTTTGCCAGAGCCTAGTGCACAGTTTAGCTGTCCAGGCTTAGGGTGGGCAATAGCTGGCTCTTGGCTTTTTCTTCTTCAGATTAATTCTGTTCAAGCCATTGAAATGGGCTGCCCAGGGAGGTGGTAGAGTCACCGTCCCTGGGGTGTTCAGGAAAAGCCTGGCTGAGGCACTTAGTGCCATGGTCTAGTTGGTTGGACAGGGCTCGGTGCTGACCTTGGAGGTCTCTTCCAACCTCATTGATTCTATTATCTTCTATTCTATTCTATTCTATTCTAAGTTTTCCTATTGATTGCCATGGAAGCAGAAATCACTCCTTAAATTTGTATGTTTATAATAGTGACTTCAGAGACGTTTAAAAGCTTAGCATGGAATCACCTCTTTTTACTGCAGCTAATCTGAACTTATCACCTCGCTGGCAACATTTTCTCACATTAAGCTTTATTAGGATTTGCTGCTGGCTCTGCAGAAAACATAACACAGATGCAGAACCTGCTGACACACAAACCTTTCATAACAAGTAGCATGGCTGCTACTCCAACACTTCTTTGGAAAGCAGTAACATCTCACATGAACTAATTGATTAGCATGGAAAAGGTGTCTCCAGTTTGCTGTTCTACTGGGTACACAGAGTAACATAGAATCATAGAATGGTTTAGGTTGGAAGGGGCCTCAAGGATCATCCAGCTCCACCCCCCTGCCCTAGTCAGGGACACCTCCCACTACAGCAGGTTGCTCAAGGCCTCATCCAGCCTGGCCTTAAACACCTCCAGGGAGGAAGCATCCACAACCTCCCTGGGCAACCCGTTCCAGTGTCTTACCACCCTCACTGTAAAGAACTTCCTCCTAACATCCAGTCGGAATCTCCCCTCCTCCAGCGTAAACCCATTCCCCCTCGTCCTGACATTACTAGACTGTGTAAATAGTCCCTCCCCAGCCTTCCTGTAGGCTCCCTTCAGATACTGGAAAGCCACTCTAAGGTCTCCTCGAAGCCTTCTCTTCTCCAGGCTGCAGAGCCCCAACTCTCTCAGCCTGTCCTCATAGCAGAGCTGCTGCAGCCCTCTGAGCATCTTTGTGGCTCTCCTCTGGACCCGCTCCAGCAGTTCCATGTCCTTCTTGTGCTGGGGGCTCCAGAACTGCACACAGTACTCCAGGTGGGGTCTGAGGAGAGCAGAGTAAAGGGGGAGAATACACAACTTTTCACTAGCACAAGCAGCTCCAACAGATGAGATGCTGTATAAAATGCAGTTCAGGCTGAATTAAATACTGAAGAACACTAAACTCTGTTTTAAGAGGGTGAAGGATGTGCAGAGATATTGACCAGGCTATTTTTGAAGAAAACTCTTCCTAGATGAACTGGTTGCTTCCTTTAAGACTACAAACATGCCAGGCAAGCAATGTAGGATAAAATACACTTCTGTCTTGGTGGGGGATGGCCAGTCTGCAGCCTACAGATCTCCTAATGCACCTTCAGACTAGAGCAGTAGCATTAACATGTCATGCTCCTGTGAGTCAACTCAGTAAGGCAGAAGCAACTGCAGGGTCCCTCCAGGACTGGAACACAAATCCCAGAACTCAGGAGCCCAAAGCTGTCACCGCTCAGGGACTCAAACTAAACTGCAGCTACAATCACACTGTACACATCCATTAAGGCCTGACTGCTGTGGAAAAGTGCACTAGTGACAAAAGACCTGCACTACAGATAGCAGAACTGTTTCTGAGAATGGCTCACAAAGGCACATCGAGACCAATGTTTACTTATAAATGCAGGGAACTGTCCCAAACTTGGGCCACAGCAACCCAATACCATAGCATCATAGAATCAGTCATTTTTGGAAGGGACCACAAGCATCATCTACTTCCAACTCCCTGCCATAGGCACAGACACCCTACCCTAGATCAGGCTGGCCACAGCCTCATCCAGCCTGGCCTTAAACACCTCCAGCCATGGGGCCTCAACCTCCTCCCTGGGCAACCCATTCCAGCCTCTCACCACTCTCATGCTCAACAACTTCCTCCTCACGTCCAGTTTGAATCTCCCCACCTCCAGCTTCACTCCATTCCCCCTAGTCCTGGCACTCCCTGATAGCCTAAAAAGTCCCTCCCCAGCTTTTTTGGGGCCCCCTTCAGATACTGGAAGGCCACAAGAAGGTCACCTGGGAACCTCCTCTTCTCCAGACTGAACAGCCCCAACTCTTTCAGTCTGTCCTCACAGGAGAGACGCTCCAGCCCTCTGAGCATCCTCCTGGCTCTTCTGTGGACACGCTCTGGACACACCATCTTTGGAAGAGGTACGAAAACATCAAGGTGGGGTTTTATTTCCTTACCTGGCCCCTGGGACCAAGTCAGTGTACACTCCCAGCAAGCTTTCAGGCTTTGAAACTTTACAGGTAAGTTGTACTCTAGCACCATCCACTCACTGTTGTAAGTACCAGGCAGCAGCAGACAAGCAATGCAAACTGCAGAAAAGGTATCCTGGAAGAGAAGAAGGAAAATTACAAACACATTCCATAGCTGGTAAGTTGTCAGATACACAGACTCAAAACAGAAACTGCAGGGAAAGGGGAGAGAGATGATTAGAGAGCTGAATATATGAGCATTCTGTTTAATGATGAATGTGATTCAAACTTCTCCCTGCCTAACAACTCTCCTTCTTTTGAATGACAAGATGCATCTGTGTTGAAGATCTGAATGAATAGAATAGAATAGAATAGAATAGAGTAGAATAGAATCGATGAGGTTGGAAGAGACCTCCAAGATCATCCAGTCCAACCTAGCACCCAGCCCTATCCAGTCAACTAGACCATGGCACTAAGTGCCTCAGCCAGGCTTTTCCTGAACACCCCCAGGGATGGTGACTCCACCACCTCCCTGGGCAGCCCATTCCAATGCCAATCACTCTCTCTGGCAACAACTTCCTCCTAACATCCAGCCTATACTTCCCTCGGCACAACTTGAGACTGTGTCCCCTTGTTCTGTTGTTGGTTGCCTGGGAGAAGAGACCAACCCCCACCTGGCTACAGCCTCCCTTCAGGTAGTTGTAGACAGCAATGAGGTCACCCCTGAGCTTCCTCTTCTCCAGGCTAAACAACCCCAGCTCCCTCAGCCTCTCCTCATAGGGTTAATGGGAAGAGTTCACATCTGAGTATTTGGACTTTAGCTGGAATAAAAACCAACACTGTTCACATTAAAAAGACAATCAAATACACGCAGAATTAGGAGCAGCTTTCAAGAGGAAGCTATTGTAACAATTACCTTTTATTAACTTAAACTCTGACATCTTTAAGAGTTTTGTTTATTCGTGTGGGCAAATCTAAAACCTAATAGAAACAATTAAAACTAAGCTGCCTCTTAGAGTGCATTGAAAAGAGTCCAGACTGCCTTTCTCATGCGGATATGGCACTTAAAGGAGCTATCTGTGAGCCTCTGTTCTCGGATGTCTCCTACAACCTGTTCAATAATGCAGAGCTTTTAGGATCCAGCATGCAAACTGGGCAAGGAGAGGTCAGAAACACCAGGCAGCAACAAAATGGACACTCAAGCATTTGTACCATCCTTGTGATTTCCTCCAGACAGAGAAGGGGGAGGTTGCTCTCTTCTCTCAGGCAGCCAGTGCCAGAACAAGAGGACACAGCCTCGGGCTGCACCGGGGGAGGTTTAGGCTCGAGGTGAGGAGAAAGTTCTTCACTGAGAGAGTCATTGGCTACTGGAATGGGCTGCCCAGGGAGGTGGTGGAGTCGCCGTCCCTGGAGCTGTTCAAGGCAGGACTGGACGTGGCACTTGGTGCCATGGTCTAGCCTTGAGCTCTGTGGTAAAGGGTTGGACTTGATGATCTGTGAGGTCTCTTCCAACCTTGGTGATACTGTGAGACTGTGATACTGTAAGAAGCTAAGAAATGCTCCATAACTCCTTCTGACCCTTCTTATAAACAGAGAACCCAAAAAGAGTTAAGTCCTGCAGCAACAGAAAGTGGTGGGAGAGTGGTACAGTTCATGCTGTCAAGAGTGGTGGGGCCAGTCCATCACAGCAACATGGACGTTTGAGAAACGCCACCACTGGGCATTTCCCACTCCAAACAGAGCACTTGGGGCTTTGGCACTCTGAGGAAGACATTGGTTGAATGCATTTACTATTAGGACAAATACCTGGGAAGTATCCTTGCTTCAGGCATCACCTAAAGAGGCCTGCCAAAAACTATACCTCTCCTTACTGCCTGCAGGTCTGCAAAGTTATATCCATTTGTCTTGCTTTATTTGATATTCTCTTACCACTGCATGTGATGGTTTGGTGTTACCCAACACCCCACACACACTTTGGAAAATCACCCAGACTAGACTCTACAGCTTTGGAAATTGGATGAAGCTTTGTATTTACAGCTTAGCACAATATACAAGCAGATATTTACAGTATCTACAGCTATAGACAGAAATAAACAAGTTAAAAGGTAACAGAGAAACACAACAGCCCTCCCAGAAACCAGAGTCCCCAAGAGGGGCTCTCAACCACATTTCCACCTTCTTCCTCCCCGCCTCTCCCTTACCCTATATCTTGCCTTATGTTTAAGGCAGCTTGGAGGGTCAGCCAGGGGCGTTAGGAAGCAGGTGAATTAGTCATACAGACAGCAGGTTAGGCTAGAGAGAGAAGTTCAGCCCAAAGCCCAGAGAGTGACTGTGTTATCTATGTTTGTGTTCTTGTTCTTATACATCTCAGCATGCCTGTGAGTGCAGTAGACATCATCATTTCCTTTTCACAGCCTGTAATCTAGTTCTTCTCACCAAAAACATTCTAGCTAGCTTCAAACTAGCACACTGCAGCACCCTGCTACAGCATGGGCTGTTCGCAGTTGTACACCCTTGACCTTCATTCTTGCGAGATAAAAATGACCCAGACTCCTCCTTACCTTGACAAGTATGAAGAGGGCTCAGGGAAAGAGACATAGACTGGGCCATTGATCCAATTTGTATCTCTTTTCTCTGGCTGTGGAGGACCAAAAATTGCTCACAGCATCCCAGATGCACCGGCAGTCGAAAGCTCTGCAATTGCTGGAGGTTACTCATTTGTTTATTTCAAAACCACAACTTCAATTTCTTTCAGAGTGAAGTAGCAGTTATTAGGTTATGTAAAACACATTTTGAAATGAGGCAGGTAATTAAATCAACTTCCAGAAACTTTTGACTGTCTGTACATTTTAGACAACAATTCCTTTTGACATTGCTTTATGGAAGCAGCTCTCCTCAGCTGTATTACCTAATTATTTTAACATCTACTTCCCTTAACCTATTTACAAATACAGCTCAAATTAACCATAGGTTGTAGAAATCACTTCCCCTAAAACAATTACCCAGCTGCTTGGGTGTGACAGGACCACAGAGCAGGCTACAGTTTTTCAGCTTCGTATCTGAAGGGGAGAAATTTGCTTTTGTAGTCGGTACTCTAAATATGAAAACCTCACAGTTCCCTCAGAATGTGTTTATGAGTAGTCCTACATACAGGAGTATGAGTGGTTGCAGCTCTAATAATCATGTCTGTAATAAATATTGCTTTCATTTTCAAAGACCACAATTTGTGCTTGTACTTACAGCTCCTCACTAAAGTCCTTTGCATTCAGTAATCAAATAACTCAGAGCAAGGTTATGAAGAGCAGCAGCTGACTGTGTACTGCTGAATCTAATTTCCAACAGAAAAATATAATTGCAGCCTTGCTTTAATTTCTGATTATAAAACTGGAAGTCATCAATACAAACTAATTTGCACCACAAACACTTCTATTTTGCAAGTGCTTTTTGAGCACAAAAATCATCTGGTTCCTAATTACATCAATCTCATTTATCTTCATCTTGAGATAAACACAAGCTAGACCTAAAGAAAACAGAGCAGACTTACACAGCTACTAAATCTTCTGGAAAAACAGACTCCTGTGTCTTTGGTAGGATGCAGGATTCCTGTCCTCTTGTACTCAATCAAACAACTTTGAGATTGTTCTCTGCTCGCAGCAGAAACACAGATTTAATAAGCATAAACCTAATGCCCCCTGTTGGCTACACGCAGCTAAAAACCCAGCCCATGCACACAGGGGTTCCTCCATCTCCTGCTGCTAACAAATACATTGTACAGGACGTTCAAGGTTTGACATGGGCACAGAGATTATGTTCCAGCTTCACCTGGATGCCTTTCCCACCTCCTCCACAGGCAAGGAAACCCAGTGTGTATGTGTGTCCAAGTCCAGAGAAGAGAGAGCAACGATACCTCTGTTCAAAGGAGCAAGATCTGTTCTAACAGATCTCTGTGTTGTGAAATTAAGCTGCAAGCAAGACCAGAGAGCACCACAAAACTATTTATTAAAGGATAAAGTTGAACAAAGCAGAGGGAGAGAGAGAAGAGGACAGGGAGAGAGAGGAGGGGACAGAGAGAGAGAGAACAACGGAGAAGAGAAGAAGCAGGGAAGGGAAAGAGCAGGGATTATATTACCATCAGCTGCAGACTTGGGGGAGGGAGAGAGAAACGGGTGTGTGGCCCAGGGATGTTCTGTGGAGTTTGTCAGGGGTTCTTCTGGTGGAGGTGCAGCTCTGGTGGTGCTCTGGTGGACTTACACACCCTGGCAGGCATTGCTCATGTCTTTGTATACAGTTTTTCAGCTGGGCATCCAGGTGCAGCTCCCCAGGAAATCTTCCTGTGTATCCATGCACTCCCAGGGGTCTGCCAGCAGCACCAGGGGTAGGTGTAGGGAAGTTCAACCTTACTATGAGGGAAAACTACTGTAAAGGTGACACAACACTGAGGCTGCCCTGAGAGGTTGTGGAGTCTCCTTCTCTAGAGATTTTGAAGACCCATATGGATGCATTTCTAGGTGACCTTCANTCTGCCAGCAGCACCAGGGGTAGGTGTAGGGAGGGCCTCTGCTCCCTCCCTGCGCTGCTTACCTGACCATACCCCAAATACACATAAGCCTTTTCTCTTCAGGGTAGCTGACATAAGATGTACACATCCTGGGCATTCAAGCCAGGCTGAGGTCCAGGAATTTCCTCCAAGGCACTGTCTGTTGATTTGCATCCCTGAGCTTTTGGCCAAGCACCTGTCTGAGCCTGGAGGTTAACAAAGGCAATCTTTATCTTTGTTGATCAGGGAGAGGTGATGGCAATCTCTGTTGATGAACAAGGAGAGAGGAATTAGATTCTCACAATATGTGAAGCTTCTGTGCCTATGAAGCCAGCCCTGGAGAAAAGTGAGGGGTGGTCTTATTAATGCTAATAAATATCTGAGGGGTGGGTGTCAAGAAGAAGGTGCTAGCTTCCTTTCAGTGGTATCCTGTGACAGGACAATAGATAATGGATACAAACTAAAACACAGGAAGTTCAACCTTACTATGAGGGAAAACTACTGTAAAGGTGACACAACACTGAGGCTGCCCTGAGAGGTTGTGGAGTCTCCTTCTCTAGAGATTTTGAAGACCCATATGGATGCATTTCTAGGTGACCTTCACTAGATGATCCTGCTTTGGCAGGGAGATTGGACTCAGTGATCTTCACAGGTCCCTTCCAAACTCTACCATTCTGATTCTATGATTCTGTGATCACAGGAGTACACTGCAGACTCTTAGAATCAGTCAGGGTTGGAAAGGACCACAAGGATTATCTAGTTCCAACTCCCCTGGCATGGGCAGAGACATCCTACCCTAGATCAGGCTGCCCACAGCCTCATCCAGCCTGGCCTTAAACACCTCCAGCCATGGGGCCTCAACCACCTCCCTGGGAAACCCATTCCAGGCTCTCACCACTCTCATGCTGAACAACTTCCTCCTTATGTCCAGTCTGAATCTCCCCACCCCCAGCTTTGCTCCATTCCCCCTAGTCCTGTTGCTACCTGATAGCCTAAAAAGGAGATATAAAAAACAAACAAACAAAAAAGGCACAAACCCAGGAAAACAAAAGTACCTGAAATGAAGTTAAGGTTTTTCACCAAAGATTCTTTGGCCAACAGCAGTTTTTCTGTTGACTGAAGGTTAAGTGCTTTGTCTGACTCTGGACAGCAGAAGATGCTGAGACTCCTGTTATTAGTGATCTCAGTAGCAGTAACAGAGTCAATAACTTCTGAGGTGAGAATCACTTATGGAAGTGACCAAAGGTTGCTTGTGTCCATTTCTGTACCTTTGTCTTTCGGCAAGGGTTATTGTCAGCTGCCCACAGCTGTACCTCCTAGCTGACAGCCATATCCCCAGAGGAGGGTGTTGGATGGATCCTTCATAACTGGCTGAGCATCTGTCCCTCAGAAAACACACTGCTCAGTATGGAAGGAATAAATGGTTCAGGTCTCTCCAGCTGAGCAAAAAAGTACTGTTCCTTTGTCATGACCTGGAAACAGCATCAGAATTGAAGGCACACAGCAGGGATTACCCTCCTCTCACATTTTGCAGCTAATGCTGCCATTAAAATAGTCACCTTTGTGATGACTGCTGAGTTCTATGAGTCTGTAATGCATAGACTACAGGTTCACCAGAAAGGAAACCCAAAGCTGACTATCAGCAAATGCCAGTCTCCTCATGGACACACATGTGGTCTCCATCATACAAATGACTAAACTGCTCAGAGCTTAAGTGACTTTCAGCCTTATGCTGTGAATCCACAGCACAGCTAGGAGCAGGAGACTTAAATCCCATTTTGTTCCCTTACAGTAGCTCCTGGAGCAGCTGCCTTTTGTTCATCCGAAACGCAATCCAGTGATGCCAGGATCAGGACTGAGAGGGACAAAAATAAACTGTTTATGAAGTGGCAGAACACTGACATGCAGGGGGACACCAGGAGGCACTTTATTACTGCTGGTAGCCCAGCAGATGCCTGTTACTGAGCAAATGTGGCACTCCCTTCACCCCCTCCAGAAAAACAGCAGTCGCATACACAATCAAGCAGCAATTCCCTCAGCCATATTACACACAGCCAAAAACAGTGCCTCTGACTTGTTCTGCTTAAAAGACAGCAGAACTATCCCCTGCTGCTTGCCTTAACCCTTTGCACATGGCTGACAGAGCTGCTCCTCACCTGTGCTGGGTATAATTTTCTCGAGCCACCCAGTTCACCTTCTGCCAGGCTGTAAGTGGCACCCATCCTCAGCAGGCTCTTGTGGTGCTGAGACCCCTGGGCAGCCAGAATGAGAGTCCATCAGCTCCCCAAGTGCCATCCAGCCTCTTGGTGCCCTGCAGAGTACCAAGTGTCACTTGAGACCAAAGGCACTGGAAATCATTGTGGCTGTGAAAGATCTGTGTATCTGCACCTCTCTCTGTGTCTACAGCAGCCGTGGCCACAGTGGCATAGGGACACCTGCTCTGTGTAAAGATGCTCCTTGGCTCCTTAGTCTCCAGCACCAGTGAGATGTGCAGCTGCAGCAGCAAAACAGGCCCTACCTCTCCAATTTTTATTGTTTACACAAGTGTCCCAGGAGAAGGGTGAGTTGGTGCTCATTCAGTCACCCAGACCTCACCCCACCTAGATGAGAGGGGCAGCTGGTGCAGATTTTGGTATTGCACCCTGGGAGCCAATGCCACTGAGCAAAGCCTTATAAGCACCCATCCTTGAGTCACCTCAGTCCTCTGCTGGGTTTGGCCAAGGCCAAGTTTCATAACAAAAGTCTCCCAAATCCCCATCTCTGGCAGAGTTGAAGGTAATTACACATACAGGTTCCTTAATTTCAACAGCACATGAAAAAAGATGGCACAACTGGAATTACAATATAGAACATAGGCAGCATAGAACCAAGCCTTCAGCATCTTTTTCACACAAGCATTCAGGTTGGAAAAGACCCTCAGGATCACCAAGTCCAACCCATAACCCTACTCTACAAGAATCACGTTAAACCATATCCCTAAGCACCAAATCCAAATGATCCTTAAACACATCCAGGGTCAGTGACTCAACCATCTCCCTGGGCAGCTCATTCCAGTGCCTGACCACTCTCTCCATGAAAAACCTTTTCCTAATATCTAATCTAGACCTACCCAGTCTCAGCTTGAGGCCATCTATGTCCAAATGCCCATTAGTCTCGGGCTGTACTGATAAAAAGGGATGAGCAGGTAGCACAGTGTGCTGCTGCCACCTCACTGCATCCTGAACTGCTTGGGAACTCCACTGCCTTGAGTTTACCAGGAACAAGCTCTAAATGCCTGCACGCAATCGACCTGCCTAGCCAGCATGACATTGTGCCAAGACTGCACATCACATTGCATCCTGCCTGACCCTCTGCAAGGCTTCTGCTGAATGGGGAATGAAGAGGGACCAGGTCAGAGACTATGCTATAGACTCCCAGCTTCCTGAGAAAAGAGCCTGGGAAACTCCAAAGCCTCTAACGGCTTTGAGACCACTGACAGCAACCCCTCCACAACCTTTGGATACTGTCTGATAATATTTTGTGAGTACATACTTAAAGCCTCTTGTAATTCACTAATTGCCTTCTGCCATAAGCAGAAAGAAGCTTCCTGTGTCCATCTAGTGGGTAAGAGGTATAATTAACCGCAAGAATCTTCTCTTCCAGTATAATGTTTGTGTTTGCCACTTTAAGAAATAAGTGTTCTAGTTTTGCCTGTTCCCTGCATGTATAAATGTCCAAACTGTGCATTTTGAACCTTGTGAATAAGTTTTCTGGTGATATTTAATGTTAATAAACATTTTTCATAGTTATTAACCATCTTTGCCTGGATATCAAACTTAATACAGATTATGAATGTTGCATAATTCATCACAAGAGGGAAGGATAATCAAACTGAGCAAAAACCAAAAGTGACCTACTACACATCTACATAACCACTCAACTACATTGGAAGAAAGAGGACCAGAGAAACACCTGCAAAACTGCACTGCAAATGGCATGTGAAGAAACTCTTGCAGCCTTTAAGGGCATCAGGTGAAATGCAGCATGCTCAAGGTTGGCTTGCCTCATTCTCTGCTTGATTTGAATTTCAGGCTCTGATGTACCAAAAGCTTTGTCTCAATGCAATGTTTTGAAGTCCTTCAGGACTGCCTGGTTGGATGCTTTTGCTTTGAAGCTGTCTAAAGCTTCTCCGTCATCACTGTTTCACATTCATATATATGTGCTCCATTTCAGGACTTAGCAAATAGATTTTTAGCTGGTTTATTTCTTTTCCCCCCAAGTCAGATTGTTTTCTTCCAAGTATATGCAGATTTAGTGGAGAGATCTTTAAAAAATAACACTTCCCTTAGAGAAAACAATAAGTTAAAAGCCATTTGTTGTCTCCTACTGGCAGATTTTTTGCCAACAAATCCAGAAAGAATAATATGATCAGAATGATCTGTGCTGTAAAGCAAAACAGCAAAACTGCCTGCCCCTTCTAAACAATTCCTTTGTCCACATCACTTGCCAACACTTAACTGTTTCCATAATTTCATCTGCTTTCTAGTTGATGCCCAAGCCCCAGTCCCATGGGCTTAGCAGAAGACAGGGAATCCATATGAAGGTTAAAGTCATGAGATCTTCTGCATTCCTGAGCCCTGCTTTTCAGTGTTGGGTCCTGACCCCAAGCAAGAAGACTGCTCTCTCTGCCAAGCTCCAGTGGCTCCCACACCCTCCCAGCTCACACAGAGTATGTTTGCCTTTCCCTTCTTTTGCAACATTTCCTTTCTCCTTTCCCTTTTTATTCCTACTCATCCCACTCTCCTGTTTTCCTCCTTCTCGTGTCTCAAACTCCTAACCTGTTGCCTCCTGAACTCTTCTTCTTGGATTTAAATCCTCTATCTGCCTCTTCCAATGGTGGAGCAGCATCATAATGGATTGTCCTGGCAGGCTAATAGACCTATTAGATGTCCTGGCTTGCCCCACGCTTCTGCTGATGGAGGAAGCAAGGGTGGGAGGAAAATAAAGCCTTGGGCCATTATGTCCCCTCCCAAAGTGATAAACAGGTACCCACAGGCATTTAGGTACTTGTTGGTGTCTTGCCCAAATAAGGGTGAGCAAGCCCTGGGGTCACCTAATATGGTCAGTTTTGCAGATGCCATTGTGACTGGTGACTCTCTGTGGCCAAAGGAGCCTTTGCACTCAGGCAAAGAATATAAACTGAGCTAAGTTGCAAGCAGTTGTGCTGCCTCTGCTTTGCTGCTTCTGCCTCACTGCTCTTGGATAACCTGTTCTGCTCTGCCTCCTGCTTCAGAGCAGCTTAGTCCTGATGTTTAGTGCTTGAGCCACCTGGAAACTTAAGTGCCTCAAGTTTCCCAGGAGAAGGCATTTAAGTGGCAGGAAGTGCCCCCCACACTGTGCTCTCTGCACATCTGCAAGAGATGCTGCCTGCACCTCTGCAAACCTCCATGCCAAGAGGAACCAGCATCAGGTCGGAGATCCTCTGCCTCTTTCCCAGCACCCTGGGAAGGTCTAGAAGCCTCTCAACAGCTGAGCAGTTCCAACACTGCCACAAAGGAGCCAGGGACTATCTTGACATTTCTACTCCACCACAGTGAGTAGCACAGACTTTCCCTAGGGCTCCAGGCTGCCTATTTGTAAGTGAGGCAAAGCCATTTTGTGGCTAAACTTTTCCAGTTTTCTGATTCTCCTAAATGAACAAATTGCCCACAAGCATCCTTGTGAAGATTTTCCTGACCGAATTAGAACCCAAATTTAACTAATTTGCATATAGCTGCAGGCAGGGCTTTCCAGAAATAAAGTTAACTACATATTTTATAATCCCTGCCTCATTAATTGCCCCAACTAAATCATGGATAAACAAAACAGATTCAGAAAACAGCAGTGCAATTGATTGAACCACCAAACTTACCCAAGGGTATGAGATCTTTTTCCAAGGGAACAAACACACTCCTGTCTTTTGTGTTACACATAATTAGCAATACTGATCAGCATCTGAAGATGATCTTTACCCAACACCAATTAGAAGAAGATTTTAGGCAAAGCATGATGTGCTTTAGAAATGTAAATACAGTGATGATTAGTGAGGTGCTGTAATTAGGCAGATCAGCAAGGAGCCACATCAGTGAGGAACTCCCTTAAATAGACTAGTGCATCATGAGCAGGTGTATCTCCAGTTACTCCACTGCTTTTGCTCAGGAGGCTGCAAATTCTACCTACTAATGAGAAGCAAATAACACACCTCTGCTTCTAATTACTCATTTGCTAATTCCACCCCGTGCAGTCTGAATAGAGACTTTGTGTATCAAAATATCAGCTCCAACTGTTTTTATTCAAATTTTCTTCTAGGTGGTTTTTTTTTTTTCCTCTAGGGTTTTTTTTTTTTTTCCTTTGCCTACTAATTCATTTCTCAAATCCTGCAGCTCCAAGTTGTTCATGTTCTGAAGCCTTGTTCATGGCAATAACCCCAGGAACCCAGACTTTTTACAATGTCCCTTGAAAACGACAAGGAGTAGCTGCATTGCAACAGCACATATCTGAAGGGCCTCTCAGTTCTTAAGGGCAAATGCAGAGTCTTGCACCTAGGAAAGAACAACCTCAGGCATCAGTATAGAATAGAATAGAATCAACCAGGTTGGAAGAGACCTCCAAGATCATCCAGTCCAACCTAGCACCCAACCCTATCCAGTCAACTAGACCATGCCACTAAGTGCCTCAGCCAGGCTTTTCCTGAACCCCCCCAGGGATGGTGACTCCACTATCTCCCTGGGCAGCCCATTCCAATGCCAATCACTCTCTCTGGCAACAACTTCCTCCTAACATCCAGCCTATACTTCCCCCTGGCACAACTTGAGACTGTGTCCCCTTATTCTGTTGCCGGTTGCCTGGGAGAAGAGACCAACCCCCACCTGGCTACAACCTAGCATAGGTAACATAGGTTAGGGACTGATCTGTTGGAAGGCAGTGGGAGAGGGTCTAGGGGTTCTAGTTGATTGGAGATTGACCATGAATGTCAATCAGCAATGTGTTCTTGTGGCCAGGAGGGCCAATGCCATTCTAGGGGGTATTAGAAGGAGTATGGCTAGCAGGTTGAGAGAAGTTCTGCCCCTCTACTCTGCCCTGGTGAGGTTGCACCTGGAGTACTGTGTCCAGTTCTGCCCCCGCCCAGTTCAAGTGGGACATAGAACTGCTGGAGAGAGCTCAGGACAGAGCCACAAAGATAATTAAGGGAGTGGAACATCTCTCATAGGAGGAGAGTGAGGGAGCTGGGGCTCTGCTGCTTGGAGGAGATTGAGAGGTGATCTCATCAATGTTTCTAAGTATGGAAAGGGTGAGTGCCAGGAGGCTGGAGCCAGGCTCTGCTCAGTGATACCTGATGACAGGACATGGGGCAGTGGGTGGAAGCAGAGGCGTAGGAACTTTCATGTAAACATGAGGAGGAATTTTTTCCCTGTGAGAGTGACAGAACACTGGAACAGGCTGCCCAGGGGAGTTGTGAGGTCTCTCTCTCTGGAGATATTCAAAACCCACCTGGACACGTTCCTGTGTGATCTGCTCTAGGTCATCCTGCTCTGGCAGAGGGTTGGACTAGATGATCTTTTGAGGTCCCTTCCAGCCCCTGACATTCTGTGATTCTGTGAGTTTGTCACAGCAGCTTCATAATGTGGTTCTCTGCCACTAACTTTGCATTCCTGCTCTCTTTCCCTCCCATAGCCCTGAAAATGCTTCTTTGTGGCTGGCAGGCTGTGCTGGGGTTTGTGATGCTCCCTTATTTTCCTTCCACATCTGCCAAGATGCTAGTAAGATCTGCTGTTATTTGCTGTTGAAGAAGAATTGGCTGCAAAATATATTCTCTGCTTCCTCAATTTCCAAATTCAACTGTAGGCTGCCTCTTTCACCAGCCTATCTTCTCATCTGCCTCTGACTGCTCCACTCCGTGCCTGAAGAAACTTATTTTTCACCTTGTTTCTCTTATCACCTCTCTAAGACACCTCCTCTTCATATTCTCAAATCCCACTTCAGACCCATGAATCTCCACATATGATCCAATCCTTTCCCTGTCCTGCATTCAGGAGCTCCACTTTACACACAGGACCAGAGCATCACCCCTTGTTTCCCTTTGGTGCTGTGAATCACAGCATCCAGTCTCTCCCCAGGATTTAGTGGTAAATGCCCATCCTTTGGAGGTGAAATGACCCAACTGCTTCCACTGTTTACATCTGCTCAACAGCTATTTGTAGAAATCATATAAGCAGGCTGTGCTAGTTTGAGCCTAGCTAGCATGTTTTGGTGAGAAGAACTAGATCATAGGCTGAGAAATGAAAACAATGGTGAGGTCTACTTCCCTCACAGTCTTGCTGAGATGTGTAAAGAAGAAAGGCAAAACAAAGATAAAGTCACTTGCTTGCTCTCTTCGCTGGGGAGCTTTGCCTGCTGGGGAGAGCTGAGGCTGCTGGCTGGACTGCATCTTGCTTTCTAACCTCACCCTCCTTTTGCTTTTGGCTGATTCACCTTCGCTTCTTAATCCTCTTGGCCGAACCTCCATTCTTCCTTGGGACTGGGGTAAGGTTGAGAGGGGTAGGGGGAAGGTGAGGGGGTGGTTGAGAGCCCCTCCTGGGGACTCAGGTTTCTGGGAGGGGAGTTGTGTTTCTGTATTACCTTTTTACCTTGTCTATGTCTGTCTATATCTGTATATACTGTAAATATCTGCTTGTACATTGTGCCAGCTGTAAATATAAGCTTCATTCGTGATTCCAGAGCCAGCTGAGTCTAGTCTGGGTGACTTCTAAAGTGTGGGGGGGCAGGGAACACCCAAACCATCACATCCTTTATTTTGGCACAAAATGGTTTATATCCTTTTGAGGTTCCTTAAACTCCAACCCAGCTTTGATTAACTTATCAAGCCCCTAGCCTTGCTTAATTAGTCCCTATTCCCTTGCCAAATCATCATGTTCACTGCTGTTAGGTTTCACAGCTGCTTTGCTTTCTGGAGACATTTTCACTAGGTTCAGAGGGATATCTAAAGCTGTTTTCTTCAGCTAGGAGGCTATAAATAACTCAAGCCCAGTGTGCAAGAGTGACACTGGTTTACACTGATTTTCAATTTCCTCCCATTTTTTTAGTTCAGAGCATCTCAAATAGCAGTAATTGAGGAATTAATATGAATCTGGAGCCAGAAATGCACCATGCTCTAAGACATATGATGTCTTCCACATTTGTGCAGAACATCTTTTACCTCTTACTGCTTTCCCAGGCTCAGAGGGACCACCAGGTCAAAGATGGCATCTATCAGAGGTAGAGGCTGAGTACTTCATCATGCTGAGTGAATTTCTACAGAAGAACACATAAGACTTCAATAAATAATAGAAAAATTGCTAAATGTTCTTACAGGGTGCTGCTGAAGAGAAAGTGTAGTCTCTTTTTGTGTCCTAGGACTCCTCAAGCAGCTGTCCAATTCAAACTAACTTAAGGCATTTGTTAAAAAATCACAGAATCAAGCAGGTTGGAAGAGATCTCCAAGATCACCCAGTCCAACCTGGCACCCAGCCCTAGACAATCAACCAGACCATGGCACTAAGTGCCCCAGTCAGGCTTTGCTTGAACACCTCCAGGGACGGTGACTCCACCACCTCCCTGGGCAGCCCATTCCAATGCCAATCACTCTCTCTGGAAACAACTTCCTCCTAACATGCAGCCTAGCCCTCCCCAGGCACAACTTGAGACTGTGTCCCCTTGTTCTATTGCTGGGTGCCTGGCAGAGGAGACCAACCCCACCTGGCTACAACCTCCCTTCAGGTAGTTGTAGACAGCAATGAGGTCTGCCCTGAGCCTCCTCATCTGCAGGCTGCACACCCCCAGCTGCCTCAGCCTCTCCTCACAGGGCTGTGTTCCAGGCCCTTCACCAGCTTCATCATCCCTCTCTAGACCCTCTTCTATAGCACCTATTGGCAATTTCCAATAAAAGTCATTGAGCTTAATTGGGGGGGTCTGGGGGGGGTAGAGGGGAGGAGGAGTTAGGAATCAAACACCTAAAAAACCCCAACTGAAAATTCTAATTGCAGATAGTTTTATTCTTTTTCTAGTTGCAACAACAACAACAAAATCATCCCATTTCAATCAGCACTACCAAGAGCTGTCTCAGAGGATAAAAATACCCCTTAGAAATGAAAGTCAGCAGAGGTAAAATGTCACTTTATGTTTCTTGATCTTTCTTCACTGCTTGTGAGACATTTTTTCCCAAAATGCACATATTCTGTGTGGATGCCAAAAACCAAGTAACACACAATGCTGACTCATAGAATCATAGAATCAACCAGGTTGGAAGAGACCTCCAAGATCACCCAGTCCAACCTAGCACTCAGCCCTATCCAATCAACTAGACCATGGCACTAAGTGCCTCAGCCAGGCTTTTCTTCAACACCTCCAGGGACGGTGACTCCACCATCTCCCTGGACAACCCATTCCAATGGCAAATCACTCACTCTGTGAGGAACTTCCAGCCTATACTTCCCCCAGCACAACTTGAGACTCCTCCTGGGATAGCCACTGTACCACTGAAGTGCAGTGAAATGTCCAAGGACAGCTGAGCATCTGACGCAGTTTGGTCTGCACTTCTTATCTCACAAATGTTGCTCAGCCCCAACAAAGTTTATTTATGCCTGAAACTCCCTCTTTCTAATTGTTTTCCCCTGACAGAAACCATCTGATCAAGAAGTCTGCAGGGGGTATATTTTCTCTTGGTCTGTGTTTAACCACAGTAGCATATTTCTACAGCAACATCACGACATTTTATAGATGCGCTGGTGCTGCCACAAGCTTTTCTCATTATTGCTTCCAAAAAAGCTTTTGGTCAGAGCCAACCACAGCTTTTCCTGTATGAGCACTCACAGCTAGACGTAGACAGACGTCGCTCTATGGTATGGGAGACATCCTTTCCAATCTGGGCATTATTTACTTTTGCAAATGAAAGACTTCTGAAGGGGTAAACAACCAATTTCCCCCTTCTTGCAGCTGTAGAACTCCAAGCCTTTGCACAGATGTATCCTTTACATCTTGTTTCAAATGAATTGGCAACCCTTGAAGGGAAATGATGCTTCTGGCATCTCTGAATCATTATGAAATGCTTCTTTTATAGACATGCGGCTTTCCGACGACCGTAAAGACCGTCGTGGTTTACTCTTTGATCACACACACAGGGCAGACATAAACTTGAGGTAAGAGTTTTCATATCAATTCCACATAAGGAAAAAGGCCACCCAGAAGGACCAAATGATTCTTGGGCCCTGGTTTTGGAGAACAGAAGTCTGCCTCTTCGTATTGTGTCATGTTACGTGGTATTATGTCGGGTTTTGTATCTAATAATACATATTTGTATATAAATAAATATGTATAGATGTATATCCTGCATCCAGGTTGNGATGCTCAGAGGGCTGCAGCAGCTCTGCTATGAGGACAGACTGAAAGAGTTGGGGCTGTTCAGTCTGGAGAAGAGGAGGCTCTGAGGTGACCTTCTTGTGGCCTTCCAGTATCTGCAGGGGGCCTACAAAAAAGCTGGGGAAGGACTTTTTAGGCTCTCAGGGAGTGACAGGACTAGGGGGAATGGAGCAAAGCTGGAGGTGGGGAGATTCAGCCTGGCCGTGAGGAGGAAGTTGTTGAGCATGAGAGTGGTGAGAGGCTGGAATGGGTTGCCCAGGGTGGAGGTCCCATGCCTGGAGGTGTTTAAGGCCAGGCTGGATGAGGCTGTGGCCAGCCTGATCAAGGGTAGGGTGTCCCTGGCCATGGCAGGGGGGTTGGAACTAGATGATCCCTGTGGTCCTTTCCAACCCTGACTGCTTCTATGATTCTATATTTTTTTTGCAGAATTCCATATAAAAATACATGAATATTTACAGGCTCAACTCTTGCTCACAGTTCCCTGGAAGCTCTGTTTTTTTAAAGGATCAATCCAGTACCGAACATTTCAATGCAACTTTTTTCCTCCATATTCTAATAACATTACCTTCTTAGTCAATGCTTTCATTAAGCTCTCTATTGTGTTAGTCAAGCTGTCATTGTTTGGAAGACATTGGGTTATTGGTTCTGCTTTTGAGTCAAGACACATTGCAGGATTACTTTCTTTTCTTATGCTATAAGCTGTCTGTTGCCTGCTAATGCCACTGCCTTTGCTGAACAGCTCCCTCCTCCAGGACCTGTGCCAAGTAGGAATTAACATTGGGCTTCTGTAGCCTTAAAATTCAATTCCTTTTTTTATTTTCACCTTTATTCTTTTCTGTCTTACATTTTATGCCTTTTAGTTTAGGAACAACCCCTGCAGTGAGATGCCATCAGATGGAAAAATTCATCAGGCCATTTCTGCAAACGACTACTTGAAGCAGAACTAAAGGAACGAGCTTCTCTAGTGGGTTAAGTGCTCATTTTCACATAAGATCCCTTCACTATTTGTGATTGTGATCCTGAGTCCCATTGTTGTGGTAGGCCTCATAGGCCCCCAATAGGCTTATACATGTCCTGCCTTGCCCTGGCATGTTTTTCTGCTCCACCAGAGAGGCAAGCATGGGGAACAGACACAAAAGAACCTGTAGCCACTGAGTCTGGCCTGCTCAGGGTCCTGTGGTGTAAGGTACACACACTTAGCTTGTGCCTGCCTAGTGCCAGGCCTGTGCTTTTCCCAAATTAGGGAAAAGTGAGCCTGTGGCTTTGCCTAGTATGGTAAGGTTTGGCTAATTGCCATCCTGATTGGCTATTCTGTGTCCAAAGGGCAATTAATCTCAGCCCACACTGATAAAAGGAGATGTGCAGGTGAACAACCTGCTTTTGCTTCCCTGCTCTTTGCCCTGCTCTCTCTGCTGTGCCCAGCCCTGCTGCTATTGCACACTGCCTTATTGCTTGCCTGGAAAACTCCACTGCTGTGAGTTACCAGGAGCAGACCCTGGATGCCTGCACGCGGTCGGCCTGTGTGGCCAGCGTGACATGGTGCTGAGACTGCACCGCATCCTGCCTCTGCACCTGAAGGTCCTGCCTAGAATTCCTGGACATATACACAGATTGTCCAGAAGAAGCCAGGAGACAAGGGCAGAGATTGTCTGTGTCCTGTCCCCAGGAGCCAGGAAGATTCAAGCCTCAACATCCAACAAGACAGAGTCCCCTGAAAGCATCTGGGCACTGTCAGGACTGTGGCTAACCCACCTGAGGGTAATAATAATTATCTGTGAGTAAATGCTCAATGCCTCTTTGTGATTCTCTACTGCCTTCTGCCATAGAGCAGGAAGAGCTTCCAGCTACTGGGCAAGCGGCATATTGACCACAAGCAGCATTTGACCATGGGAATCTTCTCTTCCAGTTTAATTAAATGTTTATATACTGTGCTGGTTATTACCAGATCTAGATAGCATCCAGAGAATGTCTCCACGACCCTGTAGGAACTGAAATATTATTAAAATGAGTGGTGGGGGGTGGTGAGAGTTCTGAGTATCAACATTAATAAACAATATTCATTTAGGAAAATACCATCTCGCATCAATTAATTTCCCCTCCACAACACCCATAAAGGCCATCTATGATGAGGCAGAAAGCTGATTCCTTCTGTTCAGCTCTCTTCAGTGTACATCTCAGTGGTGAAAACTTTTCAGCCTCCTCCTGGCAACAGTTGGTAGCACACAGTATGATGGTTCTACCTGTGGGGATAGCAGTTTGGCCATCCTCATTTATTTGTTCAGCAGTAAAATCTTTAAGTCCCTTGGGAAGTAGATCTTAACTAACTGAAAGGACTGTCAACTCACCCCAGGATAGAGATAGCTTCTCAACCTGTGTCACAGTTCATCTGTAAAATCTCCTTAGAGGCTTTTCCTTCACGTGCAAGGATGCTGATCCACTCAAAGCCCTTTTTCTTTCCATGCTTATGGCAGGCTAGGAGAGGCTCTTTGCAAGGGCTTTAACCTGGAAGAAATTAGACTGAAGATTAAGAAGCAATTCTTTCAGTGTGGGTGGTGAGACATTGGAACAGGTTGCCCAGGGAAGCTCTGAATGTTCCCCTTCCTGGAAGTGTATAAGGCCAGGCTGGACAGGTCCATGAACAATTTGGCCTAGTGGAAGGTTGCTGTCTACAACTACCTGAAGGGAGGCTGTAGCCAGGTGGGGGTTGGTCTTTTCTGCCAGGCAACCAGCAACAGAACAAGGGGACACAGTCTCAAGTTGTGCCAGGGCAGGTCTAGGCTGGATGTTAGGAGGAAGTTGTTGGCAGAGAGAGTGATTGGCATTGGAATGGGCTGCCCAGGGAGGTGGTGGAGTCACCATTCCTGGAGGTGTTCAGGAAAAGCCTGGCCGAGGCACTTGGTGCCATGGTCTAGTTGACTGGCTAGGGCTGGGTGCTAGGTTGGACTGGCTGATCTTGGAGGTCTCTTCCAACCTGGTTGATTCTATGATTCTTGTCTCCTTTGCTGGCAGGGCAGTGTGAGAAGCTGAAAAGTCCATGACGTAGCACTTAGCAACAAACATCAGTGTGTTACCAACATTATTCTCACACTAAATCCACAACACAGCACTGTGCCAGCTACTGGGAAGAAAATTAACTTCATTGCAGCCAAAATCAGGACAATATGTCACAGGATGGGGGGGGGGATGATGACACCATATTTCATCTAAACTGCCTGTTGGGCACAGAATATTGCACCTCTTTATCATCCTAAAAGTAATTTATTTTTAAGTTTCCCCACACAAGCACAGTGGAGCTGTCAGGGCAGTTTTACACAGATTCCCAGCTGCTGTAAGACAGCAGTGTGGTCTCCAATAATTCTGTTTATGTTAGTGGAGGATTTGGCCCAAGGTGTTAAAACATTTACTGCAGAGAGACTCACAGATCTGTTATAATTACTTTTTATCTACTGATCAAACCTCTTACTGTTCCCAGTGCCTTAATTACTAAACTTGGATTTCTTCCAGGGAGAGATAAACACCAGAAGACAGATGTGCCAAAAAAAGAATCATTCACCATTTCCCTGGGGAAACAAGCAAGGAGATACCATTTAACAATAACCAGAATTAAGCAAAGATTAAGATGTTCAGTAGTCATTGTTCATGAGCAAAATCAAATGCTCTAAAAGAGGCAAGAGCTGTGTTACATCTCTGTCTAGCCAGCTGGTCCCTGGTGACTGCTCACTGAGGTTCTTCTCACCCAGGATCAAATAACCCTTTTTACAGGACTTTTGAGAGTCCTTACATGCAGTTGGACTGGATGATCTTGGAGGTCTCTTCCAACCTGGCTGAATCTATGATTCTATGATTTGGAGCAATGTGTTACTGGGAAATTTTTCTTCTTATTTCACCCAAACTTTAGCCTTCTGATCATTGCAATGTTGGCTTTAAAAGCTCTGTGACCTGCTGAGTGCAGTTTTGCTGTTTTTTTCTGCCAGGCAAGTGGCAGAAAAAATCATAGAATCAACCAGGTNAGACAGCAATGAGCTCTGCCCTGAGCCTCCTCTTCTGCAGGCTGCATACCCCCAGCTGCCTCAGCCTCTCCTCACAGGGCTGTGTTCCAGGCCCCTCACCAGCTTTGTCATCCTTCTCTGGACACCTTCCAGTATCTCAACATCTCTCTTGAATTGAGGAGCCCAGAACTGGACACAGCACTCAAGCTGTGGCCTAAGCAGTGCTGAGTACAGGGGCAGAATAACCTCCCTTGTCCTACCGGCCACACTCTTTCTGATCCAGGCCAGGATGCCACTCGCTGTCTTGGCCACCTGGGCACACTGCTATCAATTAGGACACCAACGTTTCTGCTATTCTGGCAGGGGGGTCCTGCTCTGGCAGGGCAGTTAGACCAGATGATCTTTCAAGTTCCCTTCCAGGCCCTGACATTCTGTGATTCTGTGACTCATGAACATCAGGAAATGTGCTGCAAGTCCTTTCCTGGATATGTGTTGCACACACATGCCGTTGGCTGCATGAAAAGAGCTTTGCATAAAGACCTTAAATGCATATGTTCAAAAACCCCCAACCTAAACAAAGCCACTCCTTTTCTGTCCCTCAACAGGCCAAGAGCACAATCTAAACAGAGGCAAGAGTTGGTTTATTTGCTGTACCTCTACAAAGTTCTCCAAAATGTGAAGAACATGCCCACCTTGCAGACACCATTGTCTGCTTCAGGCAGTGTGAGATGGGATAGACTCTCTCTGATGTCTTTCAGTTCACTGCCTAAGACCTGTAGGTTATTTTTAAGGGGTTACAAAGCATAGAAAAGAATAAGACTATCAGCAGAGCGTTTAACAGGAAAACTACAGCAATATGTACATGAAAAGTGCTGAAAAAACCCTTTTCTCTGCAGGCAGTGTGGGAGTGCTCCCTATCCCCATGCCAAATCCCTGAAAAGAATCCAGAAGGAAGGAAGATGAGGGTGTGCTGCTCTGCAGTCTCATCTTTTCTGATTGCCTGCTTGCTGCTTCCCAAGGGAACTATGTATCCAAACTCAGAAAGCTGAAAGAAAGTTCAACCTGACTAGTACCAAGACCCCAAACAACAGCCAAGAACATGATGTGCATGTAGAAAACAGGGACTGAGAGGGAAAAATCCCACTGTACGATCATCACTAGACAAGCAGTGTCAAGAGTTCATTTGAATGAACTGGTTGTTAGGAGACTTGCCAAATAACATACAAGATAATGACTTCACTGCTGAAATGGTCATTCCCTTCAGTGTAATTTACCAAATCTGGACCCCCTCCCTGCAATAGTTCCTAAGCCTGCCTCTTCCTGACTTAATTCTGTCCCTCATTTTGCTGTTCCTGGTGCACAGTACAAAAGTGTACTTCAGGTTCCATGGAAGAGCAGAGAAAATTCCATACCTTGCTCGTCGTGTGACATTAGAGACACGATTTAAATAGACATATTTTGAAGATGCTGCATGTGTGCCCAGGTGGCCAAGTGAGCCAATGGCATCCTGGCCTGGAACAGGGAAAGGGGAAGGGGAAAGGGGGAAAGGGGGAAAGGGTAAAAGGAAAAGAGGGAAAGGGGAAAAGGAAAGGAGGGAAAGGAAAGGGAAGGGAAGGGAAGGGAAGGGAAG
>WAAF01001328.1:8063-20402 GCA_013400475.1 Tricholaema leucomelas | reverse complement strand
GCTTAGCCAGCAGTTTGCTGTGGGGGACAGAATGCTCATATGATACAGCATATGGTCCTGTTGGGGAGGCATAACATTAATTGCTGATTAATATTAAACACAGAAATCAATTACTAATTAATTTCAGTCTTTTAGAAGTGCGATTAGTTTAGACTCAATAATCTGCTGAGTTCAGCCTTGATGAAAGAGTTGCTAAGGTAAAATGATTCGTGAACAGGATTGTACACAAGGAAAGGCAATTCAAGTGCCTCGAACAGATAGCACACCTATGGAGAAGTGAATTTGTATGTTGATTGGCATCACTGCTTTGATAAGAACTGGGCATCAGCAATGTTTTTTAGGGACTGAAAATAACTGGAAGTCACTATGCTATTATGCCATGAGACATACACAAATTGCAAGAGATCTAGATGCAGGAAGGTGAGAGGTAAGCGATCAGATAAATTCAGAACCACCTGAATTTAAACTCCAGCATTGTTTAATTTGGAGAGTTAGTTAAGAAGCACTGTAAGAAACTCAATTTGGGACCAAAAAGTAAAACAGAGAGTCACATAAGTGTTTGATAAACAACAGCAGAGACTTCCTTCTGCTTGGATTTCAGTTCATGAAATCAACCTAACTGCAGGGCATCGGGCACACCAACACTGCAACAACATGCCAGGCAGCACCTTGCACCTGCGCCAGTGCCCACAGCAGAGGACATTGTCAGTGCCTTTGCTGAGAGGCACAGGAAAGCAGCACTCAAAGTGCATTCAAGTGTTGCCCATGTAGAAGAACACATTATACTAGTGGACCTGCTTAAGTTAAAAAATTAATCTCCAGACTGAAGCCCTCACCAAAAAGTTCCCCAACTCCAGGAGTCAGCAGATGAGGAGGAAAAGATCTATATTCTTACTGTATCCTCAGGAAGGCCTCTGAGACACTAGAATTTCTGTTCAAAAAAAATCTGTTCATAAAACATATCTGTTCAAAACTAGTCTGGATGAGGCACTAAGTGCCGTGGCCTCATTGATTGGACAGGGCTGGGTGATAGATTGGACTGGATGAGCTTGGAGGTCTCTTCCAACCTGGTTGATCCTATGATTCTATGATTTCCTTGTGTCCATGTCTGAGTTCTCCCTGCTTATGAATTTCAGGGCACACACTCCTGCTCTTGTCTGGAGCACACAGGACTATATTTTCCTGGCAAGATTTTTTTCTGAGACTTCTGGTAGCAAGCAGATCTTCAGCTGTGTGAACCTGGGCCAGAGAAGTAACATCAGCTTACTCATACCAAATGTCTGCCTCTACCCTTCTCCTGATCTTGCAGAGGGCATTTGAATGTCTCTATAGACTTGAATCAAAACAAACCAAAAGAAAACCAGAGATTCCACGGTAGCTGAAGAGGCTGAAAATTGATGGAATATTCCTGTGGCACCTACAGCACAGCAGCAATAAAGTAGGTTTCACACTCCTGCTTTCCTGAGGTTGATTTGTGAAAACAAGGCATGTGTCTCCAAAATAAAGGAGCTACATAGCCAGCAAAGACTGTCTAGAAAAAAAGGAAATGTAGTTACAGTCCAGAGAGATAAAAACAGAGCTAAGTGACCCATCAAGTACTATTTTAACCAAGAAAACAGTACTCACTAGCAGTACTAACTAGCACACCTGGCAGAATCATGAACTTAACAAGGTTGGAAAAGACCTCCAGGATAATCAACCAGTAGTACCACCATAGGCAAACAAGCAACAAGGAAAAGCTACAAACCCAAGATCAGCTGGGGAAAAAAAAAACCCAAACCACGAACCACAAACCACCAACAATGCCAACCCACAAGACACAGCATCTGCAATTTTGGTTTTGGCTTTTGGAACTCTTTTAGGTGAAGGTTTCCTAGCGCAGAGGAAATCCTACTCCTCTGCTTTGACATTGCTGTTTGTACCTTAAACAAGCGTTCTGGAGACACACAAAAGCCTGATCCTGTCCCAAGGAGGAACAAGTGGCTTCCTGGCAGACCAGCATCTGAACTCTCATCTCTTCCTTTCTCATGTAAAACAATAAGGCCTGGAGTAAATACATGCATCGTTATTTTCCAGTTCATAAACTTAATTAGACTGGCTTAATGATTTATGTGTGGTCATCTAGTGAGTCAGAGACTAGGAATGTAGCTTGGAAATGCTGACTCCCTTTCCCTTACTCTCTTTACTGGATCTCCTTTCTCCTGTAATAAACTGATAATAAACTCATCCTTTTGCCTCCTCTTTACTACTGACACAGAAGCTGAGCACTGCAAACTTCAATGCAACCAGGCAAAATCAAGAGGGTGTCTGCATGTAGCTCTGAAAAGAATCATTCTCCAGCTGCAAAGAAACACTTGGATTTGCTGATGCCTGGATCTTAGGTGACTTCTTCAGTGCTAATTGGCAATTAAACGTAGCTTAGATTTCTGCTAAATACAGAGCTGATTTTTCTCTCTTGTAAAGTGCCTGTCCTGATACAGTTTTCCACCTCCAGGCAACTGTCATCTCTATAAACACTGTGAGGAAGGGACATGACCAGAGTTTGTAAAATATTTTCTGTCTCGTTGTGAGAGAGGCTTTGGGGAACATTCATAGCAGTAACAATAACCAGTATCAAATCAAACCAGTCAATATTCTAGGTTCCCAGCCTTTCCAAAGGTACAAATGATCGCTTCTCTTCCAAATGCATTGTGCAATAAAGGTAATGACAGATCTTTAGATCCTTCTAAACAGGCTAAAGGAAAGACTAGTTCAAAGAGGACAGCATTTATCACAATATCATGACACCATCCAGGCATTACATCATGAAGTTATCCTTGGTTATATCACACATGCCTACATGCCCTAATGCTACCAAAAGGGGAGAAGGAAAGAGAGAAATAAAGGATACTGAGTTGCCACTAATTATCTAAGCTTTCATAAAATGAAGGCTATGCCCTAAAACCTTTATTACCTGTGATGAAACACTTTCTTCCACAGGAGTGAGGAGAAGTGCAGCATGACAATCAGGAAGATTCTAAGTGAAATTAAGTATCAGCAAAGCTAATATGAAGATGTACCTAATTAAAGCACAATTAATTTTGTGTTGAAAATACACAGCACAAGCATCTAGATGTGTAAATATTAATGCAATTTTGCACCTGCATTTTTTTAATGCACAAATCTATACTTTCAGCATTCTATGAGAAGAGGAGGAGAAACAGGACATACCTTATTCATGAACTCTGTATAGAGTATACTCCCTGAAGATCCACAGCTGCTTTTAATTCGATGTTCAGAGTGAAGCAATCTGTAAAAGCATAAATCCACAGTGATGTTTCAAGCTTTAGAATTCAAGAGAGAGAAGGGGAAAATCACACTGTTCCTCAGTAAAAGGTGATCTCTCTCTCTTTCCTCTCGTTCTTGACTCAGACTCCCAGCCTCTGAATGCCGTCCTATTTCTCCTTCTCTTCCTCTTCCCAAAGGTGTTGCAGTTGACCATCCACTTTACCCCGTGAAAACCACTCTCCAGAGCATCCCGCCCCCGTCTCCATGCTGATTATCTTTCCAAAGAAGCAGTGACACCTTGAAGAGAATCTCTGGGATCATACCACTGGCAGAAGAAGGGACATAAGCCAGACCCAGCCAAATTCTGTCAAACCACATGTCACATGCTGCTGGATTCCTCCTGCCAGCACAGCTGTAATCCTCTTTATCACTCACACCACAAAAAAGGAGAATGCTTTTAAACTTGAAGGTTTGCATGGGTTTTTTTCTCACCAAGTGACTCTTCCTTTCTGGTAAGAGAGGAGAAATATGTGCAGTCCTACGATGTACTTTCAGAGAGCTAATAAAAGCAGCTTTTAGTACCATATCTCACTCACCTTCACCAGCAGCACCAGTCACAAACAAAACTGGGCTGGGTATCAAGAAAACCTCTGAAAATCTTCATCTTCACTCTGAACTCAGTACATTTTTACATTAGCTGGAGACCTGACCTTCTTTTCCTACTGCAGGAAAATAAAATATAAAGCCTGCAAAAGTTTACAGAGATGGAATGCCTGCTCTAGTGGGAGGTGTCCCTGCCTATGGCGGGGGGTTGGAGCTGGATGATCCTTGAGGTCCCTTCCAACCTAAACCATTCTATCATTCTATGAAATACAGGAATCAGTCCACACTTTATTTTAACAAGGCAGGTTTCTGAGGCTGTATAGATCTGCCCCATACAATCAGTTTGCTTTCATCAAATGTCTGGTCAAAAGCACTTTCCTGTGTAGCAAAGCAAAATGAATCCCATCCTGAGTATGGAAAGAATGCTGCAGGGAACATTTGTTGTTGCTTTATCACTGGAGAGTGACACTGTCACCTTTTTGCCAGGGGCTAGGAATTAAAAAGCTGCAGAAGTCACTGAAAGATTTAATAAATAACAACTTCACATGACATTTTCAGACCAAAGATCAACACAGACTATGACACTTTTTTGCTCCATTTGAAAAAGGATCATAATGAATTTCATCGATGTCTCTCTATGCTTGCTAAAGGGTGAAAGGATTGTATTCTACAAGTGAAAGAGAAATAAGGATCCCATTCTGCAATGGTAGCAAAAGATAAGAGGAAACATGGTTTTCCAGGAATAGGGAGATTCTTCTGAGCCAGGGCAGAGTCGTACACTAAGGCTGGGTATCACGCTGACGGTTACAAAGGAAAGAAAATCAGTCTGGTTTCACTTTTCCTAATGAAAGGATTTGTAATAGCACAGTTTTTGGTTACTGAATGATCCCAGTTATTTCACCTGGACTGGAGCTCTCCTTGGCACATGCACAGATCCTTCATCCCATAAGCACAGTATATAAATGGAAGAATTGTAGAACTCCATAAAGTAACTTTCTAACTGACCTAAAACCCAGGCTACACCACCAAAACCCTTGCATGGCAAATGACTTCAGGAACAGGTCACTACAGAATTAACAGGAACACTGTGCTTTATGCTCAGTTGACTTGAAGCTGCTTTGCAGAAAATGCTCACTGTTAAATGCTATGTTTTATTTACAGGGTGAAGAATCAGGGTAAAGAAAGATGATAAGCACACAGTTTTGCTAACAGAAAATTCACTCCAGGTAAGATTTTCAGTCTTCCAAACTGTCAGTGTGTGCCAAAACAGTTGTCAATATCAGGAAAGCTCTTGGTGTGCCAAAAAAATAATTCCTGCACTGATACCCTGCAAAGTCCTCTCTATCCTACCCTTCTCCCAAGAGGACACCAGGGTAAGTATCATCTCTGTATATAATAATTCCCCAAACCAGATGCTACATGATGTTCCTCCTCTCCTGGCCTTCACTATTTCCTTCAATATGGAGAACAGTAAACGGCAGCACTTAGCAACAGTTAAAGAGAGTGGTATTACCTGAAGGGGTCAGGCACACGATTCCTTTCCATGCAAAGCAGTAATCAAAGAGCTGGAATTTCAGAGTGAACCACTCATGAAAGGCAGCACCAGAAGAAAATCAAGTTCATCCCTCTGTCATGGAAGATACATGTCCTGGCTTCCCCAGGCATGATCCCATGGTCCCCTTCCCTCTGCTGGGCAGGGGAGAGGTGGGGGAAGTAGAGCACAGAGAGAAGACAAAAGGCTTGGAGACACCCACTTTGGGGGTCCAAAACTTGCCCAGACTTGTTCTTCACAAATAAAGGAAAGAAAGCTCCTGAGTTCACCTAATATGGTCAGGTTTGGCAAAGTGCCATTCTGATTGGTGAATCTCTGTGGTCGAAGGCGCCATTACAATCAACAAATAGGCTCTTGCCACATGGGTTTGGCTTTGGCTTTTACCTACTTTGTCTGCAATGACTGTGCTAGTTTGAAGCTAGCTAGAACGTTTTGGTGAGAAGAACTAGATTATAGGCTGTGAAAGGAAAATGAGAGTGATGTCTACTCCACTCATAGGCTTGATGAGAGGTACAAGAACAAGAATCCAAACATAGATAAGGGAGTTGCTTCTTCTTCTGCTGGGGAGCTGGGAGCTGCATTTTTTTTCTCTATCTCTAGCGTCTCTGCCATCTCTCTGATTAATCCACTTTGCTTCCTAACCTCCTGGCCAAACCTCCATTCTTCCTTGGGACTGGGGTAAGATTGAGAGGGGTGGGAGAAGGTGGAAGGGCAGTTGGGAGCCCCTCCTGGGGACTCAGGTTTCTGGGAGGGCTGTTGTGTTTCTGTATTCCCTTTTACCTTGTATATTTCTGTCTATAACTGTATATACTGTAAATATCTGCTTGTATATTCTGCTAAGCTGTAAATATAAAAGCTTCATGCAAATTTCCAGAGCCAGCTGAGTCTAGTCTGGGTGATTTCCAAAGGGGGGGGGGGGGGAGCAGGTAACACTCAAACCATCACAATGACTTTCAAGACACCAATAGAACTCTCTTCAAGTGTTTGGGTACTGTCTGATCCTATTTTGTGAGTAAATATTCAAAGCCTCTCTGTAAAAAATTCTGTAACTAGATTCTATTGTGCCTTTCTGCCTTAGCAGCAGAAAGGAGCCTCTCAAGTCCCCTGGTGGCCATGCAGTACAATTGAAACTAAGAATCTCCAGTTTTGAGTTTAATGCTTGTATTTGCTAGTTATTTCTTAGAGTGCTCTAAGTTGCCTGTTCCCTGTGTATATAAGTATCCAAACTGTGCATTTCAGACATTGTAAATAAGTTTTCATAGTTATTAACAATCTTTGCCTGGATATCAGGCAAAGTTCCAAGGCAACTGGAAGAATGAAAAGTCCAGAGTGTTTTGTTCATTAAAACGCAGCTGTCTTCCTCTGGGCAATGCAAGTAGCTGTCTGCAATACTATTCATTTTGGACAGACAACTTGAGTCAAGTAGAAAGGTGAAATATTTCCCCTTTCTTCTGCCCCTTCAAGAAAAAGATCTCATTCTTCTCAGCATGTAATCTTCAAAAGAAACAGAATCTTTTTAAAGTGAAAATAAATCCATGTCTGGGTGTACTTGGCTTGCAAAGCAAGGCTTTGGTAGCAAGGGGGTCAAACATGTGGCTTCTGTGAGAAGCTGCTAGAAGGTTCCCTTATGTCAGGTAGAACCAATGCCAGCCAGCTTCAAGACAGATCCATCAGTGCCCAAGGCTAAGCCCATCAACAACTGTGGTAGCACCTTTGTAATAGCATATTTAATCCTAAACTGAGTCTAGTTTTCCTGTAATTACTGAATGTTCCCTCTCTTATGTTGACCCATGAGACTTTCAATATATTTTCTCTCCTCTGGCCAGTTGAGGAGGAGGAGTGATAGACCAGTTTTAGTCAGCACTTGGCATCCAGCCAGGGTCAACATCGCACAGTGGGTAGATGAGTTTCTCTTACCTTGTGTAAAGCAGCTATCTCCACTGCTCCACCAGCAACTAGATCTTTGGGGCTGCATATTCCACCACATCTAGCCATAGAGAATTCCTCTCTTCTCTTGTTTTCTGTTTTGTCCTCCACCCACTACAGATAACCCTTTTCAACCTTTTCTCTTGCTTTAAGCCCTTTCCAATTTCTTGACTCCCCATCCCTTTCTTCCTTGCCCCTAGAATGACATTTCTCACATGTGTTATCCAAAAACGTCTCAGCCACTTGGAGATGCCATGGGATTGGATACATCTACATTAAGCTCATAGCAGTTACTGCAGAGAAACAGATCACTTGTGTCTTGTTATTGCCAGAGGCCATTTCACCATGCTATAAAATGCAGAGCTGAGAGAAGTCAGGTGAATTGCTCTCTGAAAATGCCAGGTTTTCTAGAGAAATAGATCTAAAATGAGTCTTAATTCTCACTTGTCCAATACACATCCATCCAAAACAACTTACACCAATATCCACTGCAAACATAAGCAATGTCTCCTTTAACATTCATACAGGAATATTTTTATCTTACTAAGTCAGTCAGAAACTTTGTGACCAATCAAGCCACTAATTTTGTCCTCTGGGTCTATGGAACTTGCCAAAGACAAGTTTAAAGTAGGCCACCTGCTAACAGATCATTCAGGCCAGCTGGGTATATCTCAGTCCAAAAAATGCCTGTCTTTGCAAAGACAACACCTTGGGATCTTCTGGTTCCAGTCAGTGGTCCCCTATCTCCAAAAGAGAAAGAACACAAGAGATACAGAACAAATAGAAAGCCAAATAAAGTATAACAGCCCACCCTATATGGGTGAGCAGACCTCATTCTGTGAGCTGTGAATACGATTGTGCATGCAGGTAAGATTCATCTGACCTAACATTAGCTGATGAATCACTTCCCCATGCATCGTTAGCTGGAGAAATATACTCATGTTTGTCCTTGCCATTATTTCAGCTATGAACTTGCCAGTTTATTTATCAACTAAGTTATGCCAATGGGTTCAGTAAGATTCCATCCACACATTTCTCCTAATTGTAATTGGGAGAAATAGATCTCTCCTTGTGCAACTGCCACTTCTCCAATGTCATTGTTCAGAGATCACAATTATTTAACTTTGTGCTTTTCATATCAGCTCTTGTATGTTTAGTTTTTGAACGCACTGGCAGTCTGCTAGCTGGTGTGTGTTTGCTTACATATAGGTCCACATCCATTTGAGTAAATAGGATTGACAAGAAGTTGAAGTTATTGATGGAGCCACATATCCTTGAAATACAGCAGTTGTATCTTCACTCATGGGTCCAGACTTTCTCAGGTCCATGTTCCTGGGAGAAACAAGTGAAAGAGACAGTAAGAATATTTTTTATCGCCTTCGGTTGGTTTATCCCTTATCATAAAACCCTAAAAGCAGTTCTATGACTGTGGTGGTTTGGGTGTTAGCCACCCCCTCACTTTGGGAATCACCCAGACTAGACTCAGATGGCTCTGGAAATTGAATGAAGCTTATATTTACAGCTTAGCACAATACACAAGCAGATAATTACAGTATATACAGTTATAGACAGAAATATACAAGGTAAAAGGGAATACAGAAATGCAGAAACACAGCAGCCCTCCCTCCCAGAAACCAGAGTCCCCAGAAGGGGCTCTCAACTGCTCTTTCACCTTCTCCCACTCCCCTACCTTATCCCAGACGTCGTCTTGTGCCCCAAGGAAGAACGGAAGGTTGGCCAGGGGAGTTAGGAAGCAAGTGGATTAATCAGAGAGATGGAGGGTGAGGTTAGAGAGAAAACTGCAGCCCAAAGCTCAGGCAGTGCTCAAACTCCCTTATCTATGTTTGGATTCTTGTTCTTATACATCTCAGCAAACCTATGAGTGAAGTAGACATCACCACTGTTTCTCTTTCACAACCTGTGATTTAATCCTTCTCACCAAAACATTCTAGCTAGCTTCAAACTAGCACAGTGACACAAATGATAGAACAGGAGTATTTGTCATACAGGTACCTGCAACTGACACAAGGCTACACATAAAAGCAAAGCTATATCTACTATGTACATGACTCCCAGGATAAGTCTTCACTAGACTCATAGAATTATAATCATAGAATCATAGAATCAACCAGGTTGGAAGAGACCTCCAAGATCACCCAGTCCAACCTAGCACCCAGAGTCACTGTTTTATTCACCACAGTGAAAGGATCTTTAATGTGTAGCCTACACAAACTACAACAAGGAACTGTAACAGTCATATCAGCCAGTTTAATACAAGGATGACCCAGCTTGGGCTCCTAGATGAGTTGTCCAATGGCAGCTATATGTATACATTGTATTTTAAGTCTTTCTTTTCTCTGGATGCTCTTTGAACACAGTGAATAAGAAAACACATGAACTCTGTCCTATAAAGCAGAATCTCTGTAAGAGGATGACAGAGTGAAAGCAAAAGAGAGAAAAAGGAACTGAAGAATAGGCAGAAACAGCAGTAGAATGTAGGCACCAAAAAAAGAGTATTCGAGACAGTAAAAGCAAGAGACAAAATTCTTGAAGCAAAACGGGTTGGGAGATGAAAGAGGCTGAAAAAAAAAATTAAGTGGAAACATTTCTGAAAACACATTGTCATTCATTTAAACTGGATCTGCTGTAGTTCAAGAACCTCCAACAACTGAAACATCTGTTTCAGAGTAGCAGCAGCAGCCTGCTTTTTCACCTCCCTGCACAATATCCTCCCTCAGTCCTCCCATCAGCCTTGTTTATCACTTGCCTTTTTTCCCTTCTCTTCCCACTGCTTTCCCAGGCACTGTTGTTTCCCTGTGCATGTCACACATGCTAATGTTTGGACCACAGTCTCCTCACTATTTACTGTGCTCTATTTACTTCCAGAGAAAGAAAAGCAAGCAGACATGAGATGTTTCAGAAACTGGTATGCCTGGTCTCTGAATTATGTTCATCATGCCCTGCCAACCTGGATTGGACCAGCTATGTAAGAGCAAGCATGCTAGCATGAAAGTCTCTGCATGCAGCAGAGCGGTAAGCAGACTGTACCATCAAATCAGTACTTTTATACTACCAAACTGAAGTGCAGATCACAGAAGGGCAACGAACAAACCAGAAACACTTCCAAACATTTGCATGTAAAAGGTAACGAAATTAGAGTTTGACATGACCAGTTTTTCACTCTCTTCAGTTTCTGAAACCTATGTAACACACTTTTGGAAGATGAGCACTCTTCTTCATTTTATGAAGCTAAAGTACCTGCTGCTCCGGTTTTCTTGTATGTTGACAAACTTTGTAGACTGTCTTAGAGCTTGTTAAATGTAAATCCCAAGCACTGTGTGTTTATGACTAAGAATAGATGTCTCTTTTTGTATGTGGTCCCGCACGGACAGCAGGCTGGAAACACCTTTGTCACAAATAAACTCACCTTTTCTCTTACCGTTTTGCACCTCTGCAAAATGTGTGACACGCAACAGCGGCAGTGGCTTGCTGGGGTGATCCTACATCGATGACGTCTCTGTCATGGTGACTACCTCCAGGGTGCCAGGACTTTCTCACTGGTTCTGCACCTACAAAAGTGATGTCAAACAGTGCCTAAAATGAGAGTCAGTTCTATAGACAAGCATGTTGCCCCAAACTCCTAAAAGCACGTATCATGTGTAGGCACACCATAGAATGAGACAAAAAGGATAAGACAACGTTATCAGCTTTGCTAAGTGACTATCAAGTGATGACATCATTAGCAACAAGCATGAAACTGGGGTCCATCCTGGCAATGGCATTTTTGCACCCATGTATCAATCCAGCCCTGAGGAATAGGACCTGGGGGTCTGGGTTGACAAAAAGCTCAACATGAGCCGGCAGTGTGCACATGCAGCCCAGACAGCAACCCTGTGCTGGGCTGCATCAAGAGCAGTGTGGGCAGCAGGGCAAGGGAGGGGATTCTCCCCCTTTACTCGGCTCTCCTCAGACCCCACCTGGAGGACTGTGTGCAGTTCTGGAGCCCCCAACACAAGAAGGACATGGAACTGCTGGAGCGGGTCCAGAGGAGAGCCACGAAGATGCTGAGAGGGCTGCAGCAGCTCTGCTCTGAGGACAGGCTGAGAGAGTTGGGGCTCTGCAGCCTGGAGAAGAGAAGGCTTCGAGGAGACCTTAGAGTGGCTTTGCAGTATCTGAAGGGAGCCTACAGGAAGGCTGGGGAGGGTCTAGTAATGTCAGAATGAGGGGGAATGGGTTTAAGCTGGAGGAGGGGAGATTTAGACTGGATGTAAGGAGGAAGTTCTTTACAGTGAGGGTGGTAAGACACTGGCATAGGTTGCCCAGGGAGGTTGTGGATGCTTCCTCCCTGGAGGCGTTTAAGGCCAGGCTGGATGAGGCCTTGAGCAGCCTGCTCTAGTGGGAGGTGTCCCTGCCTATGGCAGGGGGTTGGATCTGGATGATCCTTGAGGTCCCTTCCAACCTAAACCATTCTCTGATTCTATGAACCCCTCCAAAAACACCAAACAGAAAACACCAGCAAAGACATCTCAGATAATTTTTCTGCTTTTCTGCTTGATTTTTCATTCAGCACAAAACCAGTGCTACTATTCTAAAAGAGCTCCAGATTGTAAATTAGTTGTTTTCCTCTGCTAATACAAGATTATGGTTCCTTTGATCCTAAATACTTTTTCTTCCTTTAAGCAATTGTGAATGGATTATTAAGTGTTTGTAAAAATTACTATTGACTGAATTATAATCACTGCCTAAAACCACTCTGTGATAAGCTGCTTTCTTGATGGTAGAGTGTGGGGGGCAAAAATGATGAATAAATCATAGAAATCATAGAATTAACCAGGTTGGAAGAGACCTCCACGATCATCCAGTCCAACCTAGCACCCAGCCCTAGCCAGTCAACTAGACCATGGCACTAAATGCCATCCAGTCTTTTCTTGAACATTTCCAGTGAGGACGACTCCACCACCTCCCTGGGCAGCCCATTCCAATGCCAATCA